>JAOXYD010101914.1:0-11707 GCA_028565735.1 Pinacopodium congolense | reverse complement strand
ACATTATATTTATTTTTATATAAATAAAATATTTTTAAATATAAATATAATAAAATATAATAATGTTTAATATAATTAATATTTATTAATTTATTAAAAAACTGATAATCAAATGATTAAAAATAATATTTTATTTATTAATAATAACATTATATAGTTAATAAAATTAAAAATTATATAATATCATATATTAAATAATTATTTTATAAAGTCTATAAAATTTAAAAAATATTTTTTTAAATTTTTAAAAATTATTATATGTTAATATTTACATTGATTAATACCGAAAAATTATAAAATATTAATATTTACATTGATTGATACTGATATGATATTAGATTAAAATAAATTTGGCACCGGTTGAATAGCGAATTTCGAAACATTAGGTTGCAAAAAACATGTGCTTATCCAACCCACCTCTTGACCTAAACCATTATTTAGAGCAGAGTAGAGGGTCCACTGACTGAGTTAAACGTTGCATGGGGAAGCGTGTCGTTGAGAGCACCAAACCCAACCAGCCAACTCACCAACTCACCATGTGTGTACGTTACACTTCCCATCATCGTCACCGCAAGGGCCTTCACTTTCGCTTCCATAAGTAGCAATGCATGCTTCCGCTCTATGCGGTCTTTTTCACTCGGCTGGCCCCATCTGTGTTATAATATAAATTGCACATATGCATCATCCATGCATGTGTACAATTGATACTGGACCACATCTACAAGGAAATTGCTTGGACCAAGAAGTGAAACAAAAGTAGATTTCATTATGTAAATTTGAGTGCTTAAACATGCCAAATCGCCATATATGGATGGAGCTACAACTTTGTAATTATTATATTCAATTGTGTACTGAAAAATAAATTGTTAACTATATTTAATAATTTGTAAGATACGTGATTTGATTAAATCATCCGATAAATTATTAATTAAAAATAAATTCATAAAATTATTTACTTGATATTTACAAATTTTGATATGTCAAAAAAATTGATCAATCATACTATTTCAAATGTCAGTGGTCTAATTTCTTTTATAGTATTTTCAAGTTTTCAATTGAGAGATTCTTAAAAGAATTTGTGTCACTGTTTAAACCGCTTGGGTGGCGAATGGTTGGACCTTTACTAATTAATTAAGATGGAACGAACATTCCCATTTCGATTCATATACGATGATATTTTGATAAAAAATACTCCTTACTTTACATATAAATAACTAAGAACATTCGTCAGTCGAAAACCATCTAATTTTCTCGTGAATTTTTTATGGCTCGCTGGCCTGCAAATCCTTTGATATTAATAGGGACCATAGGCTCATATTACTCAGAAATCATAGTTACGACTTACGAGGCTTGAGCACACCAAAACTGAATGCACATTTATTGGCAGCCTATGCAGCTTCTAAACTCATGCATACGTAACTATCATCACACCACGTACAAAAAGGTCAATTTCTCATCTGCCAGGTGCTCTGCTGTCCGTCGTGGAGGCATACTCGAAAGACACATTTTGAGAATAGAAATGATTCGTGACTTATTTATGTATAAAAAATAATTTAAATATTTTCATCCATAAACCCAAAGGTTATTAAATATTTTGCCGAAATAATGGTGCGTTAGGGGCAAGGCTTATCGGAGATGGACGGGGTGATCGTGGCCTTGGTTAGAGAGGGCATCGTGCCACGGTTCATTCTTAATTTAAAGGTAATGATACATCATTTATAATTAGGCAAAAAAAAAAAGGTAATTTTAAGTCTAAGGTCTTAACTAATTTTTCAGTTAGATTATAATATTTTAAAATATTAAAAAAATTCTGTTGTTTTAAAAATATTTTAAAAAAAATTCTAATATTTCAAAATGTTTTTAGAACTAACTTTGGACAACTTCTATTATTAAGCACATTCTCATTAGTCTACATTATTCTCTGCATTTGGACATATTTTTTTTAAAATTAATATAGGTCTTATAAAACCGTCACGTGGTCATATAGGCAGATATAAGATATCTAAAGTGAGCCTCACATGTCACATAATCATTTTATGATTTATATTAAAAAAATTTTAAAAATATATACCACCTAACAATGTTATATGATATTTGATACCAATAAAATAATATAAATATAGAAATTAACAGAAGTTAATTTAAAATTGTTTTTGAACATTTTATAAACAATTTTAGTTAAAATAGCCTGACCTTTGGTTTGGATCGTTATTTGTATTTCTCAAACACTGGTATGTTTTATTAGTAAGGGAAATTGAGAAATGAAGTGTAGAATTATTCTAACAATTTAATCATTCACATCTCATTTCTTCTGCTTCTATATGCTAAGGCCTTTATGCTAATGCGCTTTACTTTTTTACTTATGAGTCGTTTGATTGAGATTTTAATTGTAATTTTTTATTGTGGTTATTATATTTTTATATTAAATTTTGTATATTTTTATATTATTTATCTTGATTTTTGTATTGTATTAATATTTTTTTTCAATTCATGTAATGGCACTAATTACAATTCTTCTTATTATTACGAATGAGTAGGTCCATGAATTACGGTTGATCTAATGTTGGAGATACTCTTATCTACTCCTTTTAGAGCACATAAGTTCATGTATAATAAAGTACTTCAGCAATACAAATCGATCAATTTAAGCTGCAAATCAACAAGATCATATACAATGATATGATCGATTAACAGTAACATAAATGAAACTGAATGCAATTTAACTACGCAATTGAAAACACAAATTGTTACTTTTTATTGCAGCTTGATCATAGAATTATATTATTACATCCCCCTTTTTTCCCCAAAAGACAGGAAATACTACAAGAAAAGAGTTTAGTCGATTATGATCATCAGACTTCCTGTGATACATTTTCTTCACATTATCTCAAGCCCTGCAAATTAAAAAAAAAAAGATATTAGCATATCACAAGTAAAATTGAAAAGAACCCACATTGAAAGGCCAACGAGTCAATGAATTTTTTTTATTTAATCGTGATACCCAAAACGTATGTCCCTCTCCCATATGATTTAATTCAAGCCTCCCAAATAACCACATATTCACAACAACATAATTAAAATAATAAACTTCCCAGAAAAGAGACCAAAGCCAAAGATTTGTAAAACTAATTATATAGCACCTACCATTACCAGTGAACTTTATAACCTTTAATTTATAAAACTAACTATACAGTATCTTACATTACCAATGAACTTTATAATCTATAATTTATAAAACTAACTATAAAAACCTACAATTACAATAAACTTCTTATTCTAGAATTTATATTAACTATATAGTACCACCCACCATTACCATTGAACTTCTTAATCTAGAATTTATATGACTAACTATATAGTATCACCAATAATTACCAGTGAACTTTATAATTTAGAAGTAAATGGTTCTTAAGCGTTCATACATTCACTGCTAATTTCCTGATTACCGTGGTTATTAAGTCAAAAAAATAATAAGTTTGTTATAATTGTGGACGTACGGTTGGTAATCAATCTTGATTACGCCAGCGTTAGGATGAGCTATGATCGCAAAAGCCTCCGCTGAAAGGTCAATGTCACGGTTGTTCCCCTCACAAGTTGGACAAAGTTCTACCACTTTCACTCTCACTGTTTTCCCGGTACAAGGTTGTGTATCCCCCAAGTTTGTTGGACCAGTGCATCTGACATTGTAATTTTTCCCACAAATGCTTAAATCATTACCAAAGATACCTTGTCTTACTGCTGCAATCATCGTTCCGTCGTCTTGGAAACCGTGACATTTGGAAGCTACATATATAAACGTAATTGTGCAATATGGTTCATTCTCGAATCTCAAGCAACATAGTTTATTTTCATGTTAAAAGAATTTAGTACTTACGAACATATGGAGGTGTATAGAATGATGCAATCCCCTCGATTCCCTCAACTGATGGCAATGAAGAAATGCTCAAACCAACGCCTATAATGAACATAAAAATGGCTGCCAAAGATTGCCGGAAAAGAAATGCCATTGTTAGAATCTCGAGCTTTTGTTTCCCTTTAGAGAAGTTTATTGTAAAGGAGCACAACGCTTGCATATATGGTTCTTGGGTGAGTTCTATTTATAGGGTATGACTGATGGAGCTGATACTGTGCATAATCAATTAATTACATTTATTTATGACTATGTCTAATCTTATGCATATTCTTGTTTTTGGTATTTAGTGGGTCTTTTACTTGAATCGAAGCCGGCAATAAAGACCTAAATCAAAGCTGGCAATAATTCTCTTGCATCATTTTTACTCCAAACGTCAACTACTATGGACTTTCTACATGGATTCTAACGTTAATACGAATAATTATCAATAATCTATGTCTAAGATTTAACAAACAAATTAGTAGATCTGTAAATGTAGCACATAGCTCACACATTAATACTTTGAATAAATTCAAATAGATTAAAAAAACAATAAACTTTATGTATTTAAGTTCACCATTAAGTGATGGTTAAATACATAACTGTAATTCATAATAATGATAACAAAATACATTATAATAGACAATCAATCACATTCTAATTATCATACATGTTATTTTTGGATATATAATCATATTCATCAAGGGTTAATTATATTTTTAGTCCTAAACCATTCATTATTTTCTCAATTGAATCCTATATCTTTGATACTTCTTATTGATGTCTTATACTTATGTGGATTAATCAAAGGTAGTCCTTCAGCATAGGTATATAACTATTTTTTATTAATCCATATAGATATAAGACTTTAATAAGAAGTCTTAAAGGTATAAGATTCAATTGAAAAGATAATGAAATGTTTAAGATTAAAAATATAATTATCCCTTTTCAACAAATATGTTGATAACTCTCTTTAATGTTATTAATAATAAGCAATTGTTTACTTTTAGGTGACCTTTAAACGTTATAACTAATGAATTCAGTTGTCCAATTCAACTGTTATGTCATTTTAATACATCATATAATTATGAACAATTGAAAAATTACCATTAAATATCTAAATATTTTTTTAAGATAGACCTCTTTGGTGAGAAACAAACTTTCTATATAATAAACATTTAATTGGATAATTAACTAAGAAATAGTATTCATACAAATTCACTTAATTAGTTTAGCCATTTTGGTGACTTATATATTTGATCATAACAATGTCATGTATAAAATCAATATATAATATAAGAATTTAATTTCAATAATGATGTAATATATAATATTTATAATGCCAATTAAAATTATAATATGAGATAATATTTTCAAAATCATATTATGCATATATAAAAACATATGCAACACTTATACATATAAACCAAACTTATCAATTAATTACTTCATTAATTAATTAACTAGTTATGATCAAAATAAAATCACCTTAATTAGAGTACATAATAATAGTCCAAAAAGGTCCAAAATGTAGTCCAAAACCTAAACATTTGAAAAATTCAAGCTCAAAATGCTATTTTGACCTTAAATATATGAAAAACTCAGTGAGCGCGTGCACAACTTGTTTGGGTTGCACGCGCCTGTCAAATATAGAAAACATTGTATAAAAATCTCTAGCCATAAGAAAAAGACGAACAATGCAAATATTAAGAGGGAAGAAAGCAAACCAAATTCACGTATAGAATTAACATGAAAGAAGGTATATATTCTGTTTTTTATTATTCTATGAATGTGATGAAAATGTTATAGTGATCCATAAAAGTTAGGTAAAACTAAATGGGCTCCGGGTCATTAATATATATTTATTATAAATATAAAAAATTGTTTAAAGAAACTTCACTCCAGTCCCAATGGAAGCTGGCAACAAGATTTTTGTGAATGATGGCAATGAGTTGAGCTGGAAGTCGACAATTCACGGAGATAAGCTCGACATCGAAGCATGCGCCTATCATGAGTCCCACCAATATTAAAAGGGCCAAAAAGACAAAGAGGCAAATTTGGTTTTTCCTTGTTGATAGTCAATTATTGCGTGCTTCCTTTCCTTGTTTTTTAGTTTCAAAGTTTTCGGTGATTGGTTTTATTTTCATTTGTCAAAAATGGTGCCAACCTTTGCATGCTTCATTTAAAAATTGTGAGTTGTGTTTAGTTATAAAAGGAGAGTTTGTGTAGATGTATAGGTTTAAAACAAAGTGTGAATGAAGAAACAAGAAGAAAAAAAATCAGAAAAAATATAGTAAATTGTATGAGAGGTATGAGAAAAATACTAGTCAAAATTTGTAGTTCTACCAAGATTAAGTGTATTTTGATCTTGAAGCCTTCTTGGTTTCTTGTCTTGGGTTTGGCATTTTTTCCTAAATCTCTTGTTATTATTTTGTATTGTTGCCTCTATTTATTGAGTAGGAAAGACTGATTGTTGTACCCATTATTTATATAGTGAAAGATTTACTGGCTTGCGCCCATAGTTTTTACTTCTCGATTTTGAGATGGTTTTTCACATTAAAATTCCTGTGTCTTTTGCGATTTACTTTTCACATATTATTTTGCCATTTGTGATTAATTTATTTTTTGGCCCAACATACGTGAAACTTTTCGGGAGAATTATTTTACCTATTATGTTGCCATAATATTATTATTGTAGTTATTCTCTCAATAACTGATATCAAAGCTATTTTTTGTTAATTACTAGGCTTTGTTATGTAGGGAAAATTCAACAACATCACCAGTTTGAGTGACACAAATTACCACATATGGAGGAATAAGATGAAAGATATTCTATTTGTGATGAAATTGCATTTGCCGGTATTTGCTGCATAAAAATCGGTAGATAAATCTGTTGAGGGTTGAGATTTTGAACATGAGTAGATATATCGTTTTATAAGGCAATTTGTTAAAGATAATGTAGACAACTATATTTGTAGTGAAACGTATGCTAGAAATTTGTAGAATACGTTTAAGCAATTATATGAGTCAAAGATTGGTAACAATAAATTATTTTACGTGAAAAAGTTAGTATAGTTGAAATATAAAGAAGGAAGTTTTGTTACGGATCATTTGAACAAATTTCAAGGGATTGTGAATTAGTTGTTAGGTATAGGTGTCAGTTTTGATACTGAAGTTCTTGCACTTATGGTACTTGCATCATCGCATGATTCTTGGGAAACATTAAAAATTTCGTTGACTAATTTTACTCATAATGGTGTGGTAATTATGAAATTTGTTAAAAGTGGTATTCTGAATGAAGAGATGAGATATAGGTCATAAGGTTCGACCTCTTCACAATCAGATGTTCTAGTTACAACCACTAGGGGGAGAAATCAGACTAAATTTAAAAAAAACAATAATAAAGGTAAAAGATGAGGTAAGTCAAATAGATATGCTAACATTGAGTGCTACCACTGTCATAGAAAGGGACATATTAAGAAGTTTTGTAGAAAATGGAAAAGAGACAAGAAAAATGATAAAAAGCGAAGTGATGATAACGATGATGAGAAAGTGGAAACTTTTGCTCCCTTGGAAAATCCTAAAACTTGCTTATTTTTTCAATACTTCTTCCTAAAAAAGGATTGATAGTACAACTCAAACTCAAAATAAAAAGAAAATCCATTTCATCCCTTTACTTTCCTTTACTTGATAATAAAGCGAATCTTTCGCTTTCCTTTTTTGCTATCCCTTGCCATAGGATATTGAGGTGGAAGGATTGGTAGCCCTAAACGCCTTGTAAACCTGACAAATCATGAAACCAGTTGGGTGATTAATAACGGTGCCTCTATTCATGAAACAGCTAGAAAGGATTTCTTCACATCTTACATTCCAAGTGATTTCGAAATTGTCAAAATGGGTAACGATGGTAATTCTAAAATTATTGGTGTTTGTGATGTTTATTTGGAGACTAATAATAGTGTTAGGTTACTCCTGAAAAATGTGAAGCATGTTCCTGACATCAGGCTCAATTTGATCTCCATTAGCAAGTTGGATAAAGAAGGGTATTGCAATACCTTTCAGAATAGCCAATGGAAGTTGACAAAGGGATCTCTTATGGTAGCTTGAGGTGATAAGTGCTCTACACTTTATTTGATGCAGGCCAAAATCTCTGAAGGCATGGTTAATATAGTAGAGAATGATGATAATGTGGAGACATGGCATAAGAGACTTGGTCATATAAGCGAGCAAGCTATGTCAATATTGGTTAAGAAAAAGAGCTTGACTGGGTTGAACAGTGTGCATTTAAAGAGATGTGCTCATTGTCTAGTTGGAAAGTAACATACAGTTTCCTTTAAGTGATCTACAGATCCACAGAAGAAACTTGATATATTAAAATTAATACATCTTGATATATGTGGTCCATTTAAGACTATGTCACTTGGTGGTTCCCATTATTTTGTTACATTTATTAATGATTATTTAAGAAAATTGTGGGTTTATCCTCTGAAACACAAAAATCAGGTTTTGGATGTATTTAAATAGTTTTAGGCCCTAATTGAGAGAGAAATCAGGAAGAAGATAAAATATCTTAAGTTAGATAATGGAGGTAAGTATATTGGACCACTTGAAAGATATTATAAAGAATAGAGTATTCGACACAAGATGACTACACCTAAGACACCTCAGTTGAATGGTCAAGATGACTCCACCTAAGACACAAGATGACTCTACAAGATGAACAAGACACTTATAGAGAGGGTCAGATATTTTCTTTCATATGCAAAGTTACCAAAGTGGTTATAGGTTGAATCGTTAAATATTGTGGTCCATGTCTTAAACCTTTCTTCATATGTTCCTTTGAATTTTAATGTTCCGAAAAAGGTATGGTTTGGAAAAGATGTGTCTTATGATCATTTGCAAGTATTTAAATGTAAGGCATTCATGCATATTCCTAGTGATAAAAGGTCAAAATTTGATGTTAAGACACTACAGTGTGTATTTGTTGGCTATAGTCTAGATATATTTGGTTACAGGTTTTATGATCCCGTTGAGAAGAAACTTGTAAGGAGTCGAGATGCAGTGTTTGTAGAGAACGAGACCATAATGGATATTGATAAAATTAAGAAGATGGATCTTCCAACCATTGTTGATTCTGAGATAATTCCTCTAATGATGGTGCCTGAGAGAGTTGAGGATCAGACTGAATAACTAGAAGTTAAAAATGCTCCCACACAGATAGATTCTGATAATGATAATAAGCTTCTAGCTTCTGAAGCTCAAGTTTCATTTCAACTACGGAAAAATTCTAGAGGTAGACATCCTTCTACTTGGTATGAATTTAACAGATAGTGGAGAACCAGAAAGTTATAATGAAGCTATATGTGATGGTCATAAGAAAGAGTGGATTGAAGCTATGCAAGATGAGATGAAGTCCTTGCATGAAAATCATACCTTTGATTTAGTGAATCTACCTAAGGATAAGAGAGCTTTGAAGAATAAGTAGGTGTATAAAGTCAAGCCTGAAGAACAATCTTCACGACCACGATACAAAGCTAGACTAATTGTCAAGGGATTTATTCAAAGGAAAAGTATTGATTTTGATGAGATATTTTCTCTTGTTATTAAGATGTCTTCTATTCATGTTATACTTGGCTTAGCAGCTAGTTTTGAATTGAAGGATGAGCAGATGGATGTGAAAACGACATTCCTACATGATGATTTAGAGGAAGAAATTTATATGGAGCAACCAGGGGATTTTAAGATAAAAGGGAAAGAACACTATGTTTGCAAGCTAAGGAAAAACTTATATGGTTGAAACAAGCTCCAAGACAATGGTATAAGAAGTTTGAGTTAGTTATGGGGGAGTAAGGTTATAAGAAATCTACTTCAGACTATTTTGTGTTTTACCATAAATTCTTTGATGATGATTTTATCATTCTTTTATTATATGTTGATGACATGTTGATTGTTGGCAAGAATGCTTTCAGGATTGATCATTTGAAGAAGTAGTTGAGTAAGTCTTTTGCCATGAAAGACTTAGGGCCATGGGAGACTTAGGGCCAGTAAAACAAATTCTTGGTATAAGGATTATCTGAGATAGAAAATCGAAGAAGCTATGTTTATCTCAAGGGAAGTACATTGAGAAGGTGTTTCAGAGATTTAACATGGATAATGCTAAAGTGGTTAGTTCTTCTCTTACTAATTATTTTAGATTGAGTAGTAATCAAAGTCCTTCTACTGATGAAGAGAAGGCAAGTATGCAGCAATTTCCTTATTCTTTAGCAGCTGGTAGTTTGATGTATGCTATGGTATGTACTAGATCAGATATTGCTCATGTCATTAGTGTTGTTAGTGGGTTCCTTTCTAATCTTGGTAAGGAACATTGGGATGCTGTTGAATGAATATTAAGGTATCTACGTGGGACTTCTAGATTGTGTTTGTGTTTTGGTATTGATAAGCCTATATTATTTGATTACACGGATGTAAATATGGCTAGTGATCTTGATTCTATGAAGTCTATTTCGGGATACTTGATATTATTTGTAGGGGAAGAAGTATCATGGTAATTAATTGAAATTACAGAAGTGTGTTACACTTTCTACCATAGAAGCTGAGTTTATTATAGCAACCGAAGCTTGTAAAGAGTTACTATGGATGAAGAAAATTTTGACAGAAATTGGTTTCAAATAAGAGCGTTATGTGTTATTTTGTGATAGTCAAAGTACTATTCATCTTAGTAAGAATTCTTCTTTCCATTCGAGATCAAAGCATATTGATGTGAGATATCATTGGATAAGAGATGTATTAGAGTCAGAGTAATTACAGCTTGAGAAGATTCATATTGATGATCGTGGTTCGGATATGTTAATAAAGTCTCTACTAAGAGAAAAGCTTGAGGTTTGTCGTTCAACTGTAGCGATGATAGTCCCTCCCATATTGGCGTGAGGAGGAGTTTGTCATGAGTCCCACCAATATTAAAAGAAACAAAAAGACAAAGAAGCAAATTTGGATTTTCTTTATTGTTAGTCAATTATTGTGTGATCAAAATAATATCAAGATCAAGTGTATTTTGATCTTGAAGCTTTCTTGGGTTCATGTCTTGGGTTTGGTTTTTTTTTTCTAAACCTCTTATTATTATTTTGTGTTGTTGCCCTTATTTGTTGAGTAGGGAAGACTGGTTTTTGTACCCATTATTTTACATAGTGGAAGATTTATTGGCTTAAGATTGTGGTTTTTACTCCTCGATTTTGAGATGATTTTCTATGTTAAAATTCGAGTGTCTTGTGAGATTTATTTTTCACATATTATTTTGCCATTTGTGATTAATTTGTTTTTGGGCTCAATATATGCGAAAATTTTCGAGAGAATTATTTTTACTATTCTACTGCAATAATATTATTATTGTCGTTAGTCTTCTAACAGCGCTAGATTTCATATTGGAACAAGGAAGATTATGCGATTCCTATTCATTACCGACCACACTAATAACACGATGATGCAATTGGAAGCTTTGCGCATGGCCAATGACGAGATCAAGAAAGGCAAGAACAAACAAATTTTTCAAGAAATTGTATAGAAGATTGATGGCAGATTATGGTCCAAGTATTTTATTGATAGTGCCTTGTGTGATATGGTTAATCATAACTGAGAAAGGAGAGTAACTTAATGCTTAAAACAATTAAAATTTTAATTTGGCTTGTGTTTATTGTTTGAGGTTTTTCATGTTCACTTTAATTTGTATTATGTACAGATGAAGTTGATTAAAGAGAGGATAAGAATGGGATATAATGATTTTGGAGATTTTTACTATGCTCATGGTTCACCTGGGGAGGC
>JAOXYD010101903.1:0-11707 GCA_028565735.1 Pinacopodium congolense | reverse complement strand
ATAAGTCCGTTGGTTTTAAAAGTAAAAATCATTTCAAACAACCATCAATTTTAAAGTCACCTAACCAACGCAACAGTTATCTTTAAAAAAGTGCAATTAAAATTTTTAGGTGACTAGAACTAATCCTTGTAGGATCGATATCAATTATAATATAAGTTATGACTTGTATACTTGCAGTATAGCTAAAACTTGCAAAGTCAAATTTTTGACGTCGTTGCCAAGGATTGTTATTTTAGCATCTTGTTCGATTTGAATTATTTTGATTTATAAATTTTTAATACTTTTCTTGTGTGATTGTAGGTGCATGAACATAATAGTGGTGAGAAGTTAGAGTAAGTTATAGGACGTTAAATTTTTCAACATCACCAAGCACAAAAGAGAACTTAGACAAGTAAAGTGCCGAGAAGGAATTGATAAAACAATGATAGAAGAAAGAAATCTAGGAGAGCATCAGAGAACTCTCATGGACTTTATGAGACCTAGTTTTAACATTATTACATGATGACTAATACAGGCTAATAATATCAAGATCAAGCTAGCATTATTGAACAAGTTGTAAAAGAATGTGCAATTATCTGAATTCTCACTTAACGAATAAAGATTTGAATGCTTACTTAACCAACTTCTTGGAAATCTGCGGCATCTTTACATTTAATGTGTTATCAGAAGATGCCCCAAGGATGAGGTTTTTCCCTTTTACTCTGAAAGACCGAGCTAAAGCTTGGTTAAATTCTCTAAATTAAGAGAATATTAGGACATGGGAGTAGCTGGTATAGGCCTTCTTAGCTAAGTAATTTCCACTAATGAAGACCAGCCCAATCATTAAGGAGATAATAAATTTTTAGTAGAGCGAAGGTGAGTCTTTATATAAAGCATGGGATAGGTTCAAGAGTGGCAAAGGAGTGGCACCCACCACAATCTATTAAGGGATTTTCTACTGCAAATGTTTTATAACGGAGTCACCACTTAAACACAAGGTACTATAGATGCAGTAGCTAAGTGATCTCTAATGTGAAAGACGATAGATGCAGCTCATGACTTATTAAAAGAGATGGAAAATAATAGCTATTTGTCGAGTACAGATGAAGTAGGTAATCATCCCTTAAGGAGCATAAGGGTGTTATTGCCATAGATTCGGTCAGTGCCTTATAAGCTAAGATTTCAGGATTGGCCAAATATTTGAATAGCTTGTAGGCTACGTCATCACAGTCATTGAAAGCAGTAAAACATAGGTGTAAGCTATGTGGGGAAGAGAGTCATGTAACAGAAGGGTGTTTCCTAATGGCTAACAATGGGACAGAACAGGTGAACTACATGGGATCATCATAATGGATGTTAGGTAATAATCCTTACTCTAGCACTTATAATCCATGGTGGGAGAACCACTCAAACTTTTCTCAAACTAACGATGCATGTAGCAATATAAGAGCACAAGAGACACCAATCTTTGAACAAGATAGGCTTAGAGCATTGGAATCAAAGATAGATAAGCTAATGGACGTGCTCAATTCAATTTTAATAGCCAGAAGAGGATAAAAGAAAAATTTTATCAAATTGTAAGGAATAACACCTCTTCCATTCATAGTTTTGAAGTTCAAGTTGGGCAGCTAGTGAATGCATTATCTACGAGAAGTGTAAGGAGTCTTTTAACCAATATAGAGTCCAATCCAAGGAAGCAATTAAAGGCTATCAAATTTATATCAGGAATAGAATTAAATGAGCCATTAGAGGTGGTCGAAAGTTCTAAGAAAGAAAGCTAAGAGAAATGAAGAAGAAAGGGAGGAGAAGAAGCTTTATGTCCCACCACCGTCGTACAAACCCAGTATTCCTTTTCCTTAAAGGCTTAAGAATAACCAAACAATTATGCAAGTCTCCTAGTTTTTGGATAAACTAAAAAGGTTGCAAACTAACTTAGGGTTTGTAGAAGCACGAGAGAACATGCCCAAATACTCTAAGTTTTTCAAGGATATCTTATCAAATAAGCAGAATTAGGAAGATAATCAAATGGTGGTTTTAACAGAGAGCTATAGCTTTGTCATCACTAATCATATACCATACAAAAAGTTTCACTATACCAAGTATAAATCTTATGCCTTTGTCAATTTTCAAGAAATTGGAGTTGGGAGACATAAAAAAAAACATCCATGCTTATACAATTGGCAGATCAATCAATCAAGAAGCTATTTGGTGTGGTGGAAGATGTGCCTCTTAAGGTAGACAAGATCTTTATTTTGGTAGAATTTGTGGTGCTTGATTTTGAGGAGGATAGGAATTGTCCATTACTTTTAGAGAGACTATTCATGAATATTAGAAGCGAACTAGTTGATGTATATGAAGGGAAGTTAGGATTGAGGATTAGGGATGAACAAGTGGAATTTAACATGAGAAAATCATTGAAGAATTTGGTGAAAGGGAAGGATTGCAGAAAAATAAATGTTGTTGAAAAGCCTATGAAGGGGCAAGAAGTGAATCGCGTTAAGGAGGTGAAGAGTTAAGACATTGAAGAAGTTGGGGAGGAGGAGGAGTTACGTGCGAGACCAAATCCAAAACCTTTAGTATAAACCAAGTCTCCTATTCGATTCTCTTTGGTGAAACCACCCATATTCACAATGCACTCCTTACATCCATGTTTAAAACATGCCTCTTTAGGTGAGTACAAACCACTACTTATCATCCTTCCTACAAAAATGACTGTGTAACAAGCAGAAAGAGTAGTTAAGGTGAGAAAAAAAAGACTCAGAGTAAAGTTGAAGTTGATTCTGAGTAAATTCAAGAGTCAATGGAAAGCAGTATTTCAAGTCACTTCGAATTACAAGCATGAGGCTCTTGAGCTAGAAAGCTTTGAAAGAAAAATATTCAAGATGAACGAAAATCATGGCAAGCTATATCTTGGAGAATTTTCATGAAAAGAAAGGGACGTCTTCTCTTACTCTGTTCTTATTTCTTAAAGTTAAACTAAGTATATCAAGCTAAAGACCCTGAATTAGCATATTTTTATACGTAGTTAGTTTAATTTTTAACTTGACTATTTAATTAAGGTCTTGACTTCATATATATATTTGTTTACTTTTTTACATAATCTAAATTTTTTAACACTTTTATCTGTTTATTTTACAAAAAAAATTAAAAAAATTATATGAAAAAATTACTACAAAAATGAATAAATAAATAAATGTTTTGGTCGCTATAGCTACAGTGACTTCCAATTGGCCATTTTTTATTATTAAAATTTTTTTAAATCTTTGAACTAACATTTTCTTTCTTTCTATTGTTAATTTCTTTTTTATTTTCATTTTATTTATTATTATTAGCTTTTCCTTTCCTTTTATTTTATTTTTCTTGTAAGTTTTTCTTTTATCTTTTATTTTACTTTATCTTATTATTATTATTAACTTTAATTTTATTTTTATTAGTATGATTATTATTTTATATTTTCCTTTTATTTAATATTTAGTATTTTTTATTTTACAATTTTTTTCCTTTTGTTTTTATCATTATTTTTATTTTTATTTAATGATTTTTATTTTTATTTTTTTCTATACCCTAACTTGTTTGAAAACCCTCTAAGCTTAAGCTTATTTCTTTTGATAGTAGGATTGATGGATAGAAAAAACGTATATCTCCTTTTCTCTAAAGTCTTCAGGATTTATCCAATACTTATCACCATGGCATCTAAGAGAAGATAAGTTGTAGGAAATAATCAATCTAAAGGGAAAAGGTAGCCCCAACCAAGGAAGATAAGATTTAGCTTATAACTTTGGTGCTCCTTTTTTAATCATAAAAAAAGATGATTAAGGTGAATGGAGCGATAACAATGTCATCATAATAAGAAGCTCATAAAAAAATTTTTTGAACTGTGCGGGGTTCAAGTGCCATCTCCCACGCTGTCTCCATTGTAATTACCATAAGTTTTCTGGCCCTTTGTCTTCTCCACATTAAGGATAATGTGTGCTTTAAGTATGGGGAAGTGTTAGGGGTCAAATTGATATAGTTTTAATGGTTAATTTGTTGAATTATGACCCCTCATTCAGTGTTTAAGTATTAAATTAATGCCTTATTATGTTTAATTTAGAGAATAGAGCTTAATGATGAAGATTAGAGCAAAAACATGAAGGAACTCTCTTGGTTCTACCCATTAATGGCCCCCTGGTAGGGTTATATTATATGAAGAATAGGGGTTCGTTTATGGAGCCAGATTTCAAGCACTAACGACACCTTGAGAGGGTGCCATTGCTGGGTGGCACGGTGCCGTTACTCCTTAAGTCAACAATTTTAGCTTCAAATCTTCCAAATTTTCAACCCTTGGCATGTACCTAATTAATTCCAATGTCTACTAGCACATGGGAGGAGGTCTCCAGGTCCTGAAAACAGCCAAAAACATACAAAAAACAAGGAGAGAATTAGAGATTCAGATCTGCCATAAGAGAGAGAGACTTCTTCTCTCATTTTTTTAAGTTTTTCCTTAGTTCTAATCTTTAGACACTTAGTTCTTCCTACTGTGTATTGTTTTCTGAGTTTTTGAATGTTGAAACTTGTTGTTAACACTCATATTTAAGTCTAGGAGTCATCTAAAGCAGTTTCTAAACTCAGATTATATTTCATTCAGTTCCATTTTTCAGATTAATGAAGGTTGTTCTCCTTATGCTTATATCTTTGAATATTCATGATTTTTCTGCAAGATCTTGATGATATAAAGCCTTGCTGGAGTTTAGATTCAATTTGGGAGTTCAAGAAACATCCAGAAGTCTTTTTGGGATTTGTTGTAACATCTAAACTTTATTTTTAAGCTCTTAATTACATATTAATCAAAGCATGTTGTATAAATTGTATATCCTATATGTTTTGATTCAAATGTGTGGCTAATCATTTCTATTGCTATGGATTGATGTTTTGGTGATTCCAAAGAGCTTTAATGCATGCTTAAATGTCTATATTTTGCTTATTAATGGCCTGAAAGAACCAATTTTAAGCTGGCCTATTAAGATTAGTGTTTAAGATAGTTTATGCATGAGAAATCATCTTAAATTGTTTGAAAAATCAATAAGCAAAACGAATTAATCCTTACATGACCAAACCATGATTTTTTGTGAAACTTGGAGTTCTAGAATTAATTTTCCATAATTCACCTTCTTGAAATCAAAGTCCATTTACTTGATTTTAAAGCATAACCAAACTTTAAATAAGATTAAATGGAGAAAAAGCAAAGTCTTAACCATAACTTTGTTTTGATTTCGTGAAGAACTTTAATCATACATTAAACTTGTTTTTAATCTCAAATAAATCATCAAACATCTAATCTATAGCTCTTTTACACATTTGGTAATTTAAGAATTAAAATTCGTTTTTGAAGTGTTTGAGCCAAAATAGCCAATTTTAGTCTTTTTCCAATTTTAATCAATTTCTCTAGATTTTCCTAAATAATTGTAATCCAATCAACCTTGTAATTAAGTAACATTTCCCCCGTGGGATCGACACTTGGAGTTTGAAATTTTACTCTATTTTATTACTTTTGCAATAGGTGTACTTGCCTAAAAATCCATTGGTTTTAAAGTAAAACCATTTCAAAACACCCGTCATTTTAAAGTCACCTAACCAACTCAACTCCAACTTTTAATGATGTATGATGTCCATATTCAATGACATGGTAGAAGGCATTACAAAAATATGTATAGATGATTTTTCTATTTTTTGTGATCCATTTTATACATCCATAATTTAGAAAAGTGTTAAAAATATGTGAAGAAACTAATTTAGTGTTTGATTAGGAAAAGTTCCACTTCATGATGGAAGAGGGTACAAATTTAAGCCATAAAATTTCTTTCAAAGGAATAGAGGTGGATAGAACTAAAATTTAAGTTATTGAAAAATTACCACCACCTTCCTGGATTAAAGCAACTATGAGATTTCTAGGTCATGTTGGTTCCTTTCATGGATTCATTAAGGAATTTTCTAAGATTGTTAGGTCTTTAACTAAGTTTCTTGAGAAAGATTTGCCTTTTCATTTTTTTAATGATTTTTTACATGATTCCAATATTTTGAAAGAGAAATTGAATAACATACTAATTATGAAAGCCCCAAATTTGAGTTTTCCTTTTAAACTAATTTTTGACTCGAGCTACTATGTAGTGAGAGTTGTTCTTGGACAAAGACGAGATTGGAGGCTTTGACTAATTTACTATGCTAGAAAGACCTTGAATTATGCACGATAGAAATATAAAACTATAAAGAAGAAGTTACTAGTGGTAGGATATGCTTTTGATGAGTTTACGCCACATCTTTTCTTGTTTAAAGTAATTCTTTATATTGATTGCTCAATTTTATTATGATTAATGAGCAAGATTGATGCCAAGAAAAGAATTGTTAAATGGATTATGGTAGTGTAGGAGTTTGATATCGAGATTAAGGATAAGAAGGGAGTTAAAACCCTTAGAACGAACCATTTATCAGACGTTGAAAATTGTTGATCAAAGGATACACTAGAGGAAGAGATCAATGAATCCTTTTTAGATGAACATCAGTATGCATTGGATGCATAAGTAAATGAAGTGCCTTTGTTTGTTAATATTGTGAATTTTTGGTAATTGGAGTCGTATTTTAGAGTTTATCATGTTGAACCTAGAGAGGTTCACCTTATTTTGAGGATAACAATACACCCAATGGACTACTAATCTTTTGTGTTTGAAGTTTTGAAAGATAGGTTTTAAGTTGAACTGCTAAAGAAGATGTTAATGGAGTCTTAGAGTGAAATTGAAGATCATAAAGTGGGTTAATCATGACTTGAGGTTTTGTAAGAGTCAAGATAGAATATATATATGTTATGATTTATGTTCTTTATTAAAAATCTTACTTAAGTTATTTTTTGTGTTTTGATAAGGCTCACTTTATGCATAATACATTTATATTTTAGAACATATGTATAGGTTCTAGAATCAAGAGGAATTTTGTGTGAAGAGTTTTCAATAAACTTTTTAATGATTTAAACTTTTTCTAAAAAAAAGTTTTAGGAGTGTGTTCAAGTTTATGAAGTGTTTATAATGTTAAGATATATTTGAACTGAGTTGGAATTGCCTTGGACAAGTTTTTATGTGATTTTAGCAAGTAAACAATGTTCCTGAGTGAGTTTAATTATGCCTAACTCCCCCACCATTATACTCTATGTTTATGAATGGTGGTTGCTAGGTTTTGTCAATAGCATCATTAAAGACCCTTGTTAAAGGGACTATAATTGGGGCACATCATCAACGCTGTTAAATTTCATAG
Organism: Pinacopodium congolense; assembly: GCA_028565735.1. Lineage (NCBI taxonomy): Eukaryota > Viridiplantae > Streptophyta > Magnoliopsida > Malpighiales > Erythroxylaceae > Pinacopodium > Pinacopodium congolense. The sequence continues at coordinate 4,447 of JAOXYD010101903.1, read as the reverse complement.
AAACCACATTAAAGAGCGAAAATCATGCTACAATAACTATTTCTCAAAGTTAATCAAAATGTTAGACAGTGGTCATAAATGACTCTATGAAGATCCTAGGCCTGTAATTAGGTTATTTTGAAGAAGTTTTAATCACCCAAGTTTCTAGGAAACAACTATTCACATGATTTAAGCATTACAAAGATTTTATTATGAGGTTCTTATTTTAGTTATCTTTGAAGTCTTTTTAAGCATGATTTTTTTTGCATTCATATTGAGTTTTGTGAGCCTTTAAATACAATAAATAGTGTTTGAGTGAGATTATTTTTCAAATGTATTTTTTAAGAGGTAGTGTAGTTGATTAAAAATGTTATCTTGAAAACTTTGAAAAAGGATTGAAAAGGTTATCCTTGAGTCTAGAAAAATGATTGTATTTTTAACGTTATTATTTTTATTAAAATGAAAAATATTAATATGATTTTATTGGGGACTAGACTTTAGAGAAAACAGACCCTCTCCACACTAGTATAAAATAGTTATGTCTCTCTTCCCTATGTTTTTTATTTTATTAAGTTGTTTTTTAATCTACTTTTTGTGTTCTTTGTTATCCAAAATTGTATCTATATAATTTTTTAATTTACAAATTATTCATTTTTTAAATTCTACATATTGAATTAATTTTATTCTTTGTGTATATCATTATCTATTTTCCACAATTTATTTCCCCAAAAGTGTTGTCTAATTTTTGTTGAATTTAAGAATTCATCGTAGACATTTTTAATGACCTAATTTAGCCCCCTCTTAGGTTCCATCAAAGACTAACATGTCATATTAGTAAAAGAACATATTCTTTTTTGATATTTGACTTTATTTGTCCCAAATTGCAATACCAAAGCCATTTTAGAGCATTATGATAAGAGTGTAGTTTATAGGATTTTAAAGAATCAATTATTATTTTTTAGTCCCTATTTTGGTGTTATATTTTCCAATTTATATTTTTTATTGTTCGATTTGTAAGTTTAAACATAAAAAGAGGAGCTTTGTATAAAAAGGATCAAGAGTGTTTGATCTTCCATAAGAACAATGTGTGTCCTTAATGGTGTCATTATTGTCTAATGCAAACCACTATTATTGTTAACTTTAGAGCATAACAAGTTTTAGTAACGACACAATTGTAGCCTAAGTAAACTACCGTTGAATTCCATTATAAGATAAAAGAATAACTTGGGTTAATAATGATGCTTAGTTATTCGAAAACATCAATAAACAATGTAACTTCAATTAGTGAATACTATGCATTGGTTAATTGTGAGGTTAATCCTGAAATAAAGATTTCAAGATTGAACTTCTTAAGTTTTAACCTTATTACCTACGTTCGTTGAATGATCAAACAATGAAATAGGATTAATAAAGATAGGTGATTACGGTCGGTCTAAATTAATATATATTTCAAAGCACAATTTAACAATTAATTCAAGATCAACTCTGTGGCAAGTGTACCAGTCACATCAAGTAATAAAGTGGAGTATATTTAAGACTCTAACTATCGATCCCACAAGAAATTTTATATGATGTAACTATTAGGTCAATCGGATTACAATTATCTAAAGAAAACTCATCTTTGTGATTTAAGAAAATAAATAACTAAAAGCTAATTTAAAAAGCCTAGAAAAATTCCAATCAATTGTAAAAGAGCTACCGATTTCTTTTTATAAATTATTTAGTTAAGTTTGGTGGTTGATGATTTAATTGATGGATCAGAGATGTTTAATCTAGGGTCTTCAATAAATAAAGGCAACGATATGGTTAAGACACAGACTTATCTCCATTAGTCCTATGCTGAAGTTTGGTTATGCTTCAGAATTAGTTAATAGGCATAAGGTTCAGGAAGTCTAATCCTAATCTAAGACTAGTAGCCTCATGATCAACCAATGTTTGGTTAGTTCATTGATTTAAACCACTTTGTTTATTGACTCTTCTAATATCCTAGGTAGAAACTATCGGATCCTAGATGATCTAGTGACAATATCCTAAGTGATCAATTCAGGAAAAGCATTAAGCAATCAATAAACAAAAATTAATTAACTAATCATGCATTAATCACAAATTAACACAATTAACCATCCATAAAAACATTCAGCATGATAACTTAATTGAAATTAAACATTAATTACAACAATTAATCAAAGAACATAAGAAATATAACTTAAGCAACAAAACCTTGATTAATTCAACATAATAATAATAATACACGAAATTAAGAGTTTATAATCAACCAAATCATATCCCCATATTGTATTCTAACTCAGAACATGTGCATGAAGTTGCTGGAAACTGAGAACAACTTCAAAATCTTAAATTACAAAATATTGAAATGAAAAACAACCTAAAAACTACTTTGATCTAAGAACTAACTAAAACTAAGGTGTTTAACTCTAATTCTAGGTTGCTTAAAATGTCTGGAGAGGCCATTTATTTATAGGGATGGAGCAGCTACAAGGGGGGAAGAAGACAAGCTGCAAATGTTGAAGAATCTGCTAGAAAGTATGTCTGTCATCCTTCAACGATGGTCTGCACAGAACTATAACGTTGCCTTTGAAGGATAAACAGCCCGCCATCAGTATACAATTTATGACTTCTTCATTAGTGGTTTGTGATCCATCAATAGTAGGCGATATAGGGTGTTGTTATTAGTCCAAAATTCTGAATCTTCTTGCATCCTTTCAACCTAATCTCCAATTCTTCACATCAAACTGCAATTGAATCATTTCTTAACATAAATAAAAAATTTAAGCCCTGAAATAGGCGTAAATTGACATCAAATAACAACTAAAAATACTATAAATTTGCCTGCTAAAAATATGACATAGAATTAACTAAAAATGTGTCATGTTTTTCATGAAAAGGCCTTAGATTAAGCCACCCAATTGTTTTTAGCTAAACTAAATCTTTGAAACTTTAAAACCTTAGCTATACATTTGAATTGGTAATTCTTAATTGCAACTTTGATTTTTTTACATTTATTAAATAGTTGTTTAATTTAGCTTAGTAATTTTAAATTAATTAATCAATCAATTTGAGTTCTCTAGATAATTGTAATATGAGTAACTTACTACTTACATATAGATTCTCAAGAGAATGATAATCTGAAATCTAATAGATCCATTGTATTACTTATTGATATGCACACTTGCCTATAACTAGTCTTAGTATAAATTTGAGTTAAAAGGAGTAGAAGGAAGACCATAGCACAAGCTTATCAAATTTTTGGTGTTATTGTCATGGATCCACAATAGTAATACTAGGTATAAATGAGTATCAATTAGTCTATATATTATCTAATTTTTATTATTTTTGCTAATTTTTGTTAATTATTTTCTTCATTTTGTCTTTAGTTAAATTTTTTATTGATTTGTTAATTACTTTCTTTACTTGCGTTAGTTAATTTTCTTTCTTTATATTTGTAATTTATTGGTTTTGCATGCATACGTATAGCCAAAACCTCGAGGAACTTGATTTTGATCCAGAGATATAGAAAATTATACATACACATAAGAAAGAGACTTAAGTAGGAACATTTAACATAATAGAAATAAAAACTATAAGCGAGTATCATTTAAAAATAAAGATTAAATCTCTAGAGATGGAATAACAACATCACATAGCATAAAATCATGAAGAATGTAAAGAACATACTATGATGGACTTAGCTATAGAAAATACTATTAAACCTTTATCTAGCATAGTTAAACCTATGATTAATACGAACAATTACAGATCCCTCATAGAATTTTTTCTATGGTTAAGGCCTCATATTTTATAGGTTCAGCTTTATTAGACTGAAATACTCATTTAGGGACCTTCTTAGATATTTGTAGCCTTTTTAGAAACAAGACGATTTTAGAAGATGTAGTTAAATTTAGGCTATTTCCTTCTCTTTTAGAGACAAAGTTAAAGCTTGGCTCTCTACACTTTAGCTTGGTTTTATTACCACTTGAGGATGAGCTTATAAAGCTCTTTCTAGCTAAATTATTTCCATTAGCCAAGGTAAAAGAAAATGAAAACTGATATTACATCCTTTGTTTAATTTGAGAAGGAGAGTCTATATGAGATTCAGGAGAGGTTCAAAGAGATGCTATTTAAATGCCCAAGTCATGGACTTAGTATGTTGAAATAAATAGATAATTTTTATAATGAAGTCTCTCCCTCTACCTATAGTACCATAGATGTTGTTGCTGGGAGTAATCTATCGAGGAAAACACCAAATCAAGCATATATGTTGATAGAGGAGATGACAACAAATAGTATTGTGTTGGTTAGGTGACTTAGAATTTTGAACAATTTTGACTTTGATTTAACCAACATGAAAGGCAAGTGTGCTTATTGAACAAGTAATATAATTGAGCATTTTTAATACATAAAATTTCTATCCCATAGGGATAGATTATAATTACTAAATTAATTATAT
>JAOXYD010101892.1:0-11707 GCA_028565735.1 Pinacopodium congolense | reverse complement strand
TGAAATTGAACTTTAATTATTCTAATTATATAAGGAAACTAACTACAAATCTCACTTTAACTATGGCTCTAACAACAGTTTTACAAATTTTATAAAATTAAAAAAATTAATTTATAATTTTAAAAAATTATACGAAATGGTACTGGTATTGGCTGGTACCAGTACAGTACCATTTTAACGACAAATCCGGTATTGGTACCAGTATGGTATTCAAAACCTTGGCTTTAAAAGGTCTAGATAAGACTTATTCCAATGTTGATCTTATTAGAAAAATTCTTACGTCTCTACTAAAGTCATGGGAAGCAAAGGTAACGACAATTCAAGAAGCTAAAGATCTCAATATACTCCCTCTTAATAAATTTATTGGTTTATTATTGACATATGAGATGAGGATAAATAATATTCAAGAAGAATAAAACATGCCAAAAAAGAAGAATGTAGTGTTTAAAGTGTCCAAAAAGGAAGAAAGCAAAATTGAATAATCGTCGTTTGGAAGTGAAAATGAGGAACTCGCTTTTATCACTAGAAGATTAAAAAAATTCATGAGAAATGTATCAATGCGTCAAAAAGGTATGTCTTTCTTTAAAAATAAATTATCTAACATAACGTACTTTAAATATGGTAAAAAAAAAAGGCCACTTGAGATCGCAATGCCCATACCTACAAGAAGAAGAAGAAAAAGAAGAAAAGAAGGCATGGAAAAATGAAAAGAGGGACTCTAAGAAAAAGAAAGTATTAAAAGTTGCTTGGTCCTAGTTAAGCAATTCTGAAGGAAAGGAAACAGCCAACATGTGCTTCATGGTACACAACAAGGTATGTCCCTCTCTTAGTGAAAATGGATATGAAGGCGATTATCCCTATAATGAAGTATTAGAACATATTGAAGAATTAACCAAGAAAAAAAAAGAATTGCATGATAAACATAAGAAAGCCTTAAAAGAGTTAGATGTATGCAAATTGGAAAATGAAAATCTTAAGAAAGACATGGTGTTGGTTAATAAGGATCCTAAAGAAAGAAATTGAAACTCTTAAGGAATCACTTGAAAATTTTAATAAGGGAAATTAAAAACTAGAAACATTGTTTAAGTGTATAAAAATTTGAAAATGATAAACATGGGTTAGGATATAACAATGAAACCTCTACTAGCAACATTGTTTTTGTTAAGGGAAAGAACTTAGAAGATAAATGCTTACCTAAAATTGTTTATAATGCATATAGTAAACCCTAATCTAGACATTATGCTCTCATGTATACTCCAAGGCCTAAGAAATTTTCATAAATACAAGTGATAGAAAATCATTTGTTCAACCTAGAAATTATTTTCAAAAAGCTCACAATATCTTTAGACCAAGAAATTCCTATAGAATTTACACTCCTTTATTTTTATTTTATTATAAACATCATGGACACATCTCACATTTTTGTTATGATTGTTTGAATAACTTGTCTAATGAATATAAGATGTATAATACTCAAAGAATTAAAGCAATCTAGATTTTAAAAGTTTGATAAATTTATTCAAAAATAATTGGTAGCTTTTATGTTTACGAATGTAAATTTCATATCTAAAGGTTGTAGTTGAGTTTGGTCGACTGACTCATACGATCTTTATATCTGTTAAATTAAAAGAGGTTCCATCTTATTTTAATGATGACAAAACACTTTTATTACTAATGTTTTTGTTTAAGTGTATTATAAGGATAGGTATTTTGGAATGAAGATGAAGTTAAAAGAGCTTGGAACGGCCACGTGAAGTCAAGCAATTTTTTTTTATTAAAGTTTGAGGTGCTAGCATCTAAAGAATATCAGTCAACCAAAAACTAAAGATTGGTCGATCAAATAAAGACAGATTGAAGATCAATTGACTGTATGAAGTAAGAATAGATATCGGTCAACTGTATCCATGTACTAGTTGATTGAATGAGTAAAAACACAAGGCTAGTGGACCGAACATCAACTATCTATTGATCGAGTGTGAAGATTACACAACAGAAGATCAGGAATGGTCATATTTTGCAATGGTAATAAGCCTTAATAAAGAAGATGAATGTTGGAGATATAGTGCAATGGCTAATTGATCGTAATTAGCACTATAAATTAGTGGATTAGCAGGAGAGAAAATATCAATGAGTTACACTAAGAAAGTCTAAGTCATTTTGTATATTGAGAAGTATTTTGAGCCTTTTATTATCTTTAGTCTGAAGTAAAGTCTTGTGAGGTTTATTATTGTGTTGTCATTAAGCATTGAGTTCCTTTTATTTTCTTAATTCTTATACTTGTAAGATTATTCTTGATCCTTAAAAAAGAACGTAATAAGTTTATTCTTGAACCTTAGAAAAAGAAGAAGAGAGTATTATTCTTAAGCCTCAAAAGGTATTTATAAGTTGTAGCATCATAATTTTCATTTGTATTTCATTCTTATTCTTATTTAATATTACAATCTTAGTTCATCTTATTTATGCATTTCAATATTCTTGTCTAGCTTTTGCAATTTATTCAAATTATTTTGTGATTTGTATAAAATATTTATCACCTAATTTACCTCCTTAGGTACCATATAGGACCAACAATATCTATCAATACTATCATCTAGTTTAAGCTTCAATTTATAGACTCACTTTGAACCAATGGTCTTCTTACCATTTAGTAATGTAATTAATTCCCACGTTTGATTAAATTCTAAGGCATTAAGTTCCTACTACATGGATTTTATCTAATTTACATTAAATTTGACCTAATTATAAAAATGTGGTTCTTGCATCAAGGTAATGAATACCGGTACAACGCCGGTATTGGTTTTTGTCCTAGAATGGTACTACGTCGGTATCAGTTTGTATCGGTATCGGTATCGACCAATTTATAAAATGGTCTCAAATTTTATAAAATTTATAAAATAGTCCCTGTATATATTATATATCCATGTCAACATAATTTCAACCTGTCTCAAACATTCAATTAATATAATAAATTCAATACAAATTTTACATAATTTCCATACATATTAACATCAATTTTCACATTTTTCTCAAATAAATTACAACTTGAATTAATGTAAGAAGAACAAAACATCAATTCATCTATTTTTCAAATAAATATTAACTTGTTTATAATATAAAATAAAGAATAGAACATCAAACCACATCAATGAACATCAATAAATCATAACATTATCAAATAACAATCTCTAATCATACAACCATAATCAATTGTGTCCAAAGTCTAACCATCATATAATAAAAATAATACATAGAAATATAAATGCTATAACTGAGGTCACAATCCACCACCAGAACTCCGTAAAACAAAATTGAATCTTGACATAGAAATATTAATAGTTAGAATATATAAATTTTACATATATATTAAATGAAAATAAAAAAGAGGGGAAAACCCGGAATTACATAAATCTTCATTCTCCATAATGACATCCGATGAAATCCAATTGAATCCACATATCATCTACCACGAAGTCCTCATCATTGAGAGGAAGTTGCTCATTACTATCATCCAATTTCATGGCATGAAACAACATGTCAATATCCTTCCAACCCTTATCTTCCTCCAAGTCACTCTCACCTAAAAGAGTTGGCTCTTCAGAAACGCAATCCACCAAAATATCAATATTATCCAAGGAAATAGGATCTAAAGAACTAGTTGTTCTACTCATAGTCCTAATAAACAAATAAAATTCAATAACTAACTAGATTCAAGAAATTAGATTCAACATAATATTGACAATAACAACATATCTCTCTCTGAGCTTCAAATTATATCTCACATATACCAAATCATTCAATCTCTTGTGTTCTAATCTATTCCTCCTCTTAGAGTAAATGAACTCGAGTGCTCCAATTCCTTTTATATTCAGTTCCATAACATATTGACTCAAAATACTAATTGCAAACCTTTACAAGTCGGGAAAGCTATTGCTAAAGTTCTCCCACCTATCAACTATAAAATAATAAAGAATGTTATAAACAAATTGAAGTAATGACTAATTTTAAACAATTACCAAAAGTAAATAAATGTCTACTTGGGTTGAGATTGTATCTTTTCTGTATTGCTCAAGGCATCCCAATATCATCAGTAGCATCTTTATATACCACCATCTGTAAGCTGAGATATTGTTGCATCATGTCATTACTATAGTAGTGATGACAATCAACATCCCTCTATTTAGGTCATTCTTCTTTATGTAATCGTAGCTAAAGTAGACATTTGGGTTGAGGAATGGCCCAGCAGCATATAATGGAGAATACATTTGATTCACGAATCTCTCATAAATGACTGATAAGAAAGATGTGCATAGATAAGATATGTTATTTAAATTATTCTTAAAAGCTTCCTTTACCCTCTCCATGGCATCATAAAAATATCCCATTGTGAACATAACGTCACTATCAGTTAGATGGAGCACTCTAACCAAATGCTCACAAACTCTTAAAACAAATTGGCAATTAGACCAAAACTCCCTGTCCTTAATTATAATGGAACTATCCTCCAATCCAACATTAGACCTAACGTGCTAAGAAGCTAGTCACTTATCCCTTATAAACGTTTGTTTCAACTCTTTCTTTAACATTAAAAAACTATATAGTGATAAAAAGTTGGTGGAAAATCTAGTAATTGTAGGACGACATAAATTCCTTTCATTTGTAAACTCCCTCCTCATCAAATTTAACACTCATCCATGGCTATAAATAAACCTGGTAACCTTTTTTTCCTTTAACATAGTATCCGCTATTATAAGAAAATATCTACTATCTCCAATATCTTCAAACATCAAATCAATACAGTGAGCAATACATGGAGTCTAATAGAAAGAGTTATACGTACTTTATAACATCTTTCTAGTTGCTTTATATGTTGCATCATTGTTAGTAATGAATTGAATAATATTTTCAAGCCCAACTTCATGAATGACCCCATCAAATATCTTAAATAAAGTTTCCTTGTTCCTAATCATACCAGATGTATCAACTGATTTTAAGAATATAGTTCCTTTGATAGAATGAATCAAGAAGTTAATAATTGGCTCCTGTCTCCTATTTGTCCAACCATCATACATGATTGAACACCCATAAATAACCCATCTTATCCTTTAATCTTCCAAATATGCTCTCATATCAGTAACATATTTGATAAGAAGTTTACCTATATAATCATCTATTAAAGGAGCCTTATAACCTGCACCATATGAGGCAATGGTATCTACCATAGGCTGGTAATAATGTGACCTCGTACCATGAAATGGTACACCCGTATCATACCACCATCTAGCCATAGTTATATCTACTTGGTCAATAGCCTCCCTTGTTTGCATAGCAGCACGAATATAAGACTGAGCTTCGAAAGTTGTTCTTAGAGTAAACAAATTGGCAAATGACTTTCTTCTCTTCTGGCCAACCCCACTCCTACCTGAACTACTCCCTTCTTAATGGGTAGAAGGGAAAGAAGGTCCTCCCATCTCAGGAATATCATTATCAGGCCTACCACCACTACTAAATGAAGTGTCGCTACCAATACTGAAACTTAATCTAGCTCTCCTATCCCTCTCTGATCGGTGATCTTCAATCAATGTCTTTATCTGCTACTTTACACCATAAGGAACCTTCTTATAAGATTTCATGTCACCCTTTATTCCAACTAAATGCCTCTTTACTCTTATAATTCCTTCACCTTTTAAAGTCTTCCTACAATACAAGTATAGAGTCTGATGTCTTGACCCAGGAACCGATCTTCCATGAGCTTATGTAGGATCATCGAATCTAGTTAAAGTGATTGATGTATTATCGACGTTACTTGAAGTCAAATTACCCTCCATTTACTTGTAAAAATCAATATCATTAAGAAAAATTAACTAATTAGGAAAAAATGAAATTCAACCAAATTAAATGCATTTGATGATTTTATTAGCTCATTCATATATCTAATTACAAGAATATATATTCAATTTCATAAAAAATAACTCAATTTCACTCGAAATTAAAAATTTCCAAATTTATCTATTCCTAAATTGGAGAAAATCCAAATTCAACCAAATCAATGCAATTAATGATTTTATTAACTCATTCATACATCTAATTACACGAATATATATTCAATTTCATAAAAACATAACTTAATTTTACTCAAAATTAAAAATTCTCAAATTTATTATTAGGGGGAAAATTCATAGTGCTTTTTTGCTATTTGATGTTAATTTACCCCTATTTCAATGTTTAAATGTTTAATTAATATTTAGAAATGTTTAATTTGTAGGTTGATGTAAATAATTAGAGAAATGTGCAAAAAAAGCAAAGAATGACACAAATCTGGACCATTAACGACACCCTATATAGCCTACCGTTGATGGATTGTAGGCCACCATTGAAGGAGTCAAAAACAGACTACTAACGGTGGATTGTTCATCTTTCAATGGAGCTGTTGTATTTCAGTTCAGACCATCGTTGAAGGATGCCAAACACGTTTTCTAACAGATTCTTCAACATTTACGAATTGTCTTCTTCCTCCACTTGCAACTGCTCCATTCTTATATAAAGAGGACCTATCAAACGTTCTAAACATCCATAATTAGAGCTAAACACCTTAGTTTTTAGTAGTTTTTAGATTGTTTTTATTTTCAATCTTTTGTAATTTGATATTTTCAGGTTGTTTTAAATTCGAACAACTGTAATCACATAGTTCAGAGTTAGAATACCATTTGAGGATGTGATTTGGTTCATTCTAAACTCTTATATTTTGAATTAATCAAAGTATTGTTACTTAAGTTATATTGATTTTTTTCTTTGATTAATTGTTGTACTTAATGTTTAAATTAAGTTAAGTTATCATGCTGAATTTATTTATAGATGATTAATTGTGTTAATTTATGATTTATGATTAATGCAAGATTAGTAAATTAATCTTTGTTTATTGAATGCTTAATGCTTGTCCTGAATTGATCACTTAGGATATTGCTATCAAATAATCTAGGATCCGACAGTCTCTATATAAGTTATTAGAAAAGTCAATAAACAATGTGATTTAAATAAATGAACTAAATAAAGATTGATTGATCATGAGGGTGCTAGCCTTAGATTAGGATGATTTAAGACTAGACTTCTTAAACTTTAAGCATATTTCCTAAGTTTGAAGTATAACTAAACTTCAGGATATGACCAATAGAGATAAGTCAATGTCTTAACTATAGCGCTGCCTTGATTTCGTGAAGACCCTAGATTAAGCATCACTGATCCATCAATTAAATCATTAACCATCAAAGCTTAAATGAATTATTTAGGAAAAACAATCTGTAGCTCTTTTACAATTGATTGAAAATTTTATAGGTTTTTTAGATTAGATTTTAGTTATTTATTTTCTTAAATCATAAAGCTGAGTGTTCTCTAGATAATTGTAATTTGATTGACCTGATACTTACATCATATAAACTTTCTTGTGGGATCGATACTCGAAGTTTTAAATATACTCCACTTTATTACTTGATTCAACTGGTACGCTTATCGAAAAATTGGTCTTGAATTAATTATGAATTTGTGTATTGAAAGATAGATTAATTTGAGCTAATTTTATATGTGGCCAACTAGCAATCAGTTGCAATTCAACTTGTAAGTATTTTAATGGGGATTAATTGATTAGATCTTAAGATAGGGTAATCAAACTATTGGATATCTAGGATTAAACACCATTAAATCAATAATGTAAAAGGAATATAAGCATGGATAAAATAACCCTTTCTCCATCATTGAGTAACTTAATTGTTTTTCTTTCCTCTGAAATCTGGTTTATTGAATTTGGTTAATTTAGTTAATTTTTAGTTTCAATATTTTTAGTTTACCTTTAAAAAAGTGAAATTTAGATTTTTAGGTGTCTATATTCAATTCTCATAGGATCGATATCTGTTATACTTTAAGTCACGACCTGTATACTTGTAGAGTAGCAAAAACTAGCAAACAATTTAACTGAGTAACTAGGGATGTGCCTCTAAAGACATACATCTTCATTTAAAAAGGCCAAATGACACTTTATCCTCGCTAAATAACATCACCTAGATGAGTAACAGAACGTATGCCCTAAAGGCGAGCACAATCACATAAAAAGATTAGGTGATTATTCTTAACCAATGTAAAACAAAATTGAAGTTTAAATGAAAAGGTGAGCCCTATGGAACTTTTATTTCAAAATCAAGATATTTCATGAGTAATTGCTTAGTGATAGCCTACCTTCCACTTGGTAATTGTACATAGTGCATGTTTACAAATTCCTTAGATGTAAGAATAGGATAATAATGCTCTAATTAATATGCATTTTCAATTCAAATACATTTAAAAAGCAAATGGAATAAGTGAATATTTTGGATCTTCTTGAATAATTAATGTTATCAATCAAACTAGTTCTATAAGACCTCTTGCTATTGTTACATTCAAGCTATCATTCATTGTTACATCATATATGAATTTTGTGTTTTACATGCCTTACATTTGAAGTTTTTCTTGAGAACTAGCAATGGTTTAAGTGTGAGAAAGTTGATAAATGTGCATTAGGTTATGTTTTCTTAGTTATTAAGCATCTAGTTTTTTAATGTTTAGGTTAAAAGTGATGTGTTTAGGACTTGGATTGTTATTGTTTTTATCATGTGTTCTAAGTGTTTGAGTAATGATTTTAGGAAAGATTAAATTAAGTAGGTGTTTAATGGAGTTCCATGTGGGGTTGGAGGGAGCAAAGTAGGAAAAAAAATTAAAAAAATGCAAAATTCACTTAATTCATATAGGAATTGCAAGGTTCCAAAGTCACGATTGTGACTTAATTCGTGATCATCACTTACTCTATGAGTTGCTTACGTGGCTTCTTTGGTTTTCTGATGCGTTTAAGATGTGGAGGATATATTTAAAGGATTAGAAACCCTATGAGTCATCATCAATCATGAAAGGACTTACCCTAGAAGGAAAAAACTAGGTCTGGGTGGATTCTAAGAGAGGACATCAAGCTCATCCATCAAGAACTTCAAGATTTCATCAACTTTCTAGATTTTCTAGCCTTTTGAGTGAAAAGAAGAGTGCAAGCTTAACTTTCTTCCTTTACATTCTTCTCTTTTTTATCCTTTTCTAGGGAAAACATATTGTTAAGGGATTTATTAATATAAAGTATGGCTGAATCTTCTTGTAGGAAGTACTTTTTGAACTATTTTATGGAACTCTTACTTATTGAATCAATAAATGAATGTTTATAATGTTTATCATGCTTATACCTTACAATAGATTAAGAGATTGAGCTAGGTAATTTGTTTTGAATTATATAATAAGAGTTAACACTTAGTAGACCTAGAAATAGAAACTTTATTAATTGATTAAGGAGAAATCTGAATTGATTAATAGATTGTCTATAGGATTGCTTCACATCAATTAGGTGTTTAAGAGAGGTTTTGTAGATTAAGAGATTGCAAGGTTAATACTATTTCATGTAAATAAGGAAACCTAGTTACACCTTAAGAGATGACTAAAGCGTTGGGGTATCTTGGGCTAAACATAATTGAATCAATAAGAGAAGAGAAAAAAAATAGGGATAAAAGTGATTCCTAGTTTTTAATCATGATATCATGATCAAGGTTTATTTTCTATTATTTTTCATGTTAATTTGATGCCAATTAACCCTTAAATTGAGGTTTTATTACGCACTTATGTCATGGATTTTTTTTTAATAGTAGTTAGCATCTCAATTGGAGTAGAAGTGCGCCAAAAACTCAAGAAAGGAGCTAAAAAAAGGAGTAAAACAACGGGACTAAAGGGGGGGGTCATTTAAGATGTCATAATATTATTTTTTTCGATCATTGTCCACATTTACCTTATGATTTTATTTCTTTTGACCATTTAAGATGTTATAATATTAATTTTAACAGTTGATGATCAATGATTTGAAATCATTTAATGATTTGAAATCATTTAATGATTTTCATGATTAATTCCTTATGATCATTATAACAATCCATTTTTAAACTGAATATTTTCCAAGCAATAGTTCATCTTTCACCCATTTCTATTATCCTTGTTGGAAGTGCAAAAGAAAGTATGAAAAATGCAAGCAAAAAGAAAATAAAGAAAATAAAAAGTTCTTAAAAGTAAAAAAGTGAGCAATGTAACCATTCACTCCACTGGTTTCAAACCAATTGGTTGAAGTGTATGAGTGGTGTTAGTAGTGAGTTGACATAAGGTGACTTAATTGAAGTACTGAGGATGTTCATGACAAAATGTTCATCTTCAAATAATAAGATTAAATGACCTCTCAACCAAGCCAATATCACATTGACTTATTTAAAATTTGATGTTTAAATTGAGAAAGGAAGTGAAATTGCTTAAAATGATGATATTTTAGCTTGATAAGTATTCATTTTACATTTGGAATGGAATTTTGAAAGTAGTATAAATCAAATGAAGCACGAAATGATTTGAACTCTTTTGTGACTCAATTTGATAAATTATTTTTATAACCTCTTGATTGATCATATTAAATGAAGGATTAAGGAAATTTGTTCAATGGTATAGATGGATGAATTAAATTAATTTTCCTAAGATTATACATTATTTTGAAATTGATGATAGATTGATTTGTTTGAGGACAAGCAAATGTTAAAGTGTGCGGGAGTTGATTAGGTTTGATTTTATATGATTTTTCACGCTAATTTGATGACAATTGATAGGTTATTAATTTACATATCAATTTGGGATATTTTTAGAGCATATTAGGTGGATATTATCTTGATTATGATGTTTTTATATTGTTTTTGTCATTTAGGAAACATGGAGGCATTTTGAAGAAAAGAAGCTAAAATGGACTACTGGACTACTGGACTGTTCACCAAGACCAAGGCTGGAGACAGCTGCTGAAGCAAGGGAGAGATCCAGCCCACCTGTGCATGGACCAGTGCATTAGAGGCCTGAAGGCTGAGCCCGCTCGCCTGGAAAACTGCAACGCCTAGACTGGATCCGATCGCAGCGCCTGGCCCGTGCGCCTGCGTCTAGAGTCCCTCGCGCCTAGAGCCTGCCACTGGACCCGATCCTAGCGCCTGGCCCGTGAGCCTAGGCCTGGAGGCCCGCGCGCCTGGAGCCTGCCACTGGACTCGATACTAGCCAGCAGCCCATCGCACCAGCAGCTTCCCTTACCGGGCCTGCAAATTGCGTGTCCCAATAGCCCAGCAGCTTCCCTCACCAGCCAGCAGCCCAACAAGCTCCCCTTAACCTAGAAGTAGCAGCCCACTCCAAAAAAAAAAAAACCTAGACAGCACAACCAAACAGAAAGAAGGGTGAAAAATAAAATAGAGAAAAATAAAAGACATAACAGTGGCAGGGGATAAGAAAAAAGAAGGGTGAACAGAGGCAATCAACACACAGAGGAAAACAACGGCGCTGGAGAGAAATTGAAGAGACAGCACGTTAGGGTTTGTTTGGGATAATAAATCAACATTTTCTGCATTTATTTTTCAGTAAGATACAGTTTAAATTTTCTTTTAATTCAATGATTTGTAGCTAATTCCATAATTCTAGTTAGAGGATTATATTGAAGCCTTGATTCTACATGATTGTGAGATCGAATAGGATTATTTGAATGCAATTATTCATGGGTATTTGATTAATTACTTTATTCAATGATTATATGATTGTTTTGGATTTTATTAAATAGATGCATATATTTAATAATCCTAAAATAATTTAC
>JAOXYD010101881.1:0-11707 GCA_028565735.1 Pinacopodium congolense | reverse complement strand
GTGAGTCTTTCGAGTAGTGGTCCCCCCGACCCCCCCCCCCCCCGGCGCAGGTCACTCTTCGGTGCATTGGCCGTTTCCAGTGCCTTAGCCAACCTAAGCCCCTTCCCTCCTCTTTCAGAGCCTCGTTCACATAGTGGGTCTCCCCTTCCATCAAATTTCGGTGCCTTGGTGGAACCAAAGCCCTTCCCCTCTCTTTCTGTGCCTCATTTAAGTAGTGGTATTCCTCTTTTATCAAGATCAGGCCCTGTGCAACCGGTTGACAACTCTATCTTGATAGCTAGCCAGGTCGATCATCAGGCTGTTTGGTTGAAGAAAACGTAGAAGTAGGTGGTTGGGGATGGCTCTTCCCCTGATACAGAACTACAATCCTATCCCCTATTATGGTCAAATGGGAAGTTCATTGTCTCATCTCCTATTCAGGTTCTTTAAGCTGGAGCTCGAAGGTTGACTACTCTGCTAATTGGATTTTTCATGGGATGAAGATTGGCTTTCCCAGTGATCCATCATTGGGCTCTCTAACAATGAAGTAAAGCAGGTCTTTTAGATGTGCTGCTTTCTAAAGATGATATGTTTTATTTAAATTTTAGTCCCCCGAACAAGCGGCAACAGTGTTGGAGGTAGGCTCGTGGCACATTAATAACACCCCTATCTTTTTGCAAAAATGAAGACCGGGCATCTGAATGGGCAACCTACAGTCCAAACAGGTTCCAATATGGATTAATTTTCATAAGGTTTCCTATGAATACTGGACAACAGATGGTTTTAGCTACTTAGCTAGTTACAAAGGTAAGTTGATGTGTGTGGAGGAGCATACATCATAGTTTAAAAGGACTGGATAGGCTAAAGTTTGTGTCCTGACAAATATCAACCAAAAACTTCCAAAGGAAAATTTTCTATCTCGATTGGAGGAGGGTGGTGAGGTATTTGAAGACCATATTATTATTTCCTACTCTTGGAAACTGACGCAAAAATCTACTTGGAGGCCAACTGGAAAACTTTTCCAAACTGGGAGTTCAAATGAATTGTTAGAAGGGGCTAGCTCTAAGCCAAGTCCCCAGTGGGAGGCTACTAAGGATATTCATCAGAGCCAAGAAGAGACAGCAATGTTAGGTCTAGGTCACAATGCTCCTGGTAGTAATAAGCGAGTTTTGTTGCATACTATTTAGGCAGTACAGGGGTTAGTAGGAGTTTTCTCACCTGGGCTAGTGGGAATTCAACCAAATTAGAGCCATCTAGATATTGGTATTTTGTCTCCTAAGGTCAAGATCGGGGGAGGTACGGACCAATTAGACTCTTGCTCTACTCTGATTGTTTCAAATGGTTTCAATAGTACAGACCCGATATAGGCTGATGTAAGCTTGCAGGTGGCTGATACAACCCCATATGTGTCATAGATAGGGGGACAGTCTCGTTAAAATAGTGGCCAGGGGCAGGATTAGTGGGGGACTCCTATGTAGGGGAGGAATTCAGTAAGGCATTGTCATGTGAATTGAATAGGGGGCCGCCAGTTCAGAGAAAGACAAAGGAGCTTGTGGGATTAGGGGACTCACAGAAGACTATCAACCAAGATTTAGCAGTTCTTCAGGAGGGATTTATTTAGGTAAAACTAAGAAGATCATCCAGGAAGGGGAAGTTTAGAACACCATTTACTGTTTAATGATTGTATCTTGGAATGTATGGGGTTTAAATAACCCTAATAAGCCATTAGCAGTAGTTGATTATCTTCATAATTCTAAGGTTGGCATGGTAGGTTTGATAGAGACTAAGCTTAAATCACATTAGGTAGTAAATCTCATGGTCTTTAAGAAACAATGGCAAGTGATTTCCAACCATATTCAACACTTTTATGGGAGAATAGTTATGGCTTATGATCCATAAAGATTTTCTGTTCAGAATTCTAGAATGACATATCAGAGTATTCATTTGGAAGTGATAATGCACCAATCAAATTCCAAATTTTATGTTACCTTTATTTATGCTTTTAACTTTGCTTTTCAACGAACTTTTCTATGGAATAAGCTTCAAGTGATTGCTCAAACAGCTAATTGTCCATGGATAGTTCTGGGGGATTTTAATTACACTTTGTTGGAGAAGGAAACCAATCAAGTTTCTAATTATTCTAGACCTTGTGAGAGCTTTAGATCTCGTGTTAGTGCAATAACTCTAACAAACCTAAGGCAGGAGGGGTACTTTTTTACTTGGTGTAATAAGCAGGAAGGGAGGTATTTAACCCTGAGGAAATTAGATAGATCTATGGTGAATGGTAATTGGCTTAGTTCTTATCTAGCCTCCAAAGTGGTGTTTGCTAACCCTTTTATTTCAGATTATAGCCTCATTGAAATTCACAACATGACAGCTTTCGCTCCTGTTAAATATCCATTCAGGTTCTTTACCTACCTTGTAAATATCTAGGGGTTTTAGGAGACAATGGTTACAGGAATAGAGATGTCTAGTGTTGGGACAAAGCAATATGATCTCATGAGAAAAATGCAAAGAGTCAAAATAGGGTTAAAGCAATTAAATAGAAAGTACCATACCCTTAACGTGGACGATTTAAGTTAGCTTCATTTGGAGTTGCGGAACAGTCAATAAGAGCTTGCTCAGAACCCGGACAACATTAATAGTATAATGCAAGAACAAAGGATCTTAAAGGATTACACTAATGCTTTGCAAAGACATTATAGTGTTAACAGGCAAAAGTCTAGAATCCAGTGGATGAAGCTCGAGGATACTAATACTTTATATTTCCACAAAGCTATCCTTCACAGGCGGGATATAAACAAAATCAGTTGCTTAACAACTGATGAAGGGGTTCAACTGCATGATATGAGGGCTATTTAAAAAGAGGCTTATGCTTTCTTCGAAAGACTGTTAAGCCAGCAGAGTTCTCACCAGTCAGTGGTGCCTCTAATATTTTCTTTGTTGAAAAGGAAGCTCGGCTAGGTTTTGATAAGGGAGTTTATTAAACCAGTAGAGGAGAAGGAGATTGAAGAGAGTCTGTAAGTGATTCATCCAGAGAAAACTCCTGAACCTGATGGCCTAAAAGAGTTCTTTTTTTAGAAAGCGTGGCTTGGGTTAAAATCAACGTTATTAATGCAGTTTAGGAATTCTTCCATTTGTCCTAGCTGCTGAGAGAGGTGAATAAAACTCATTTATGCTTGATTCCTAAAATTCATAATGCCTATAAGTTTAGTGATTTTAGGCCAATCTCCTGTTGTAACATAATCTATAAGATTATATCTAAGATTTTGGCCCTTTGACTCAGGAAGGTCTTACCTACCTTGATTAGTCCAAACTAGGCTGCTTTCATAGTTGATCATAATATAGGAGACAATATTCTGTTGGCCCAGGAGTTGTTCAAAAATTATAGCAATTAAGGCTCTGGACGAACTGTGCAATCAAAGTGGATTTCTACAAAGCGTATGACTCAGTTAAATGGCCTTTTATTAAGGACATACTTCTGGGAATGAATTTCCCCCTTTGGTTCATAGATTGGATTATGGCTTATATCACCTCTACTTCATTTAGTTTTATTATTAACGAAGAACCAATTAATTTTTTTTCTAGGTCTAAGAGGGTTGAGACAAGGGGATCCTTTATCCCCTTATCTTTCCACCATTTGTATGGAATTTTTAACCTTTATCCTCGATACCCAAGTGGCAAAGCATAAAAATTTCAAGTATCATTCTTATTGTTGCAGACTAGAGCTAACTAACCTAACTTTTGCAAATGATATTATTCTGTTTAGTGGTGCTGATTTAAGTTCAATTCAATGCCTTATGAACTCCCTTTCAAATGTTGGCCAGGCATCGGGTTTATTAGTTAATGTAGCCAAAAGTCAACTTATCTTATCAAAATCTATGCAATTGCTTACCAATGATATTGAAAGGATTACTGGAATGAAGAGGATCTCTCTTCCAATTAAGTATTTAGGGCTCCCCATTATATCTAGTAAGCCTCGGTTCAGGGACTGCTCAAGTCTTTTGGATAGATTTCAAAGTAAATTTAAGTGTTGGTGCAACAAGTCCCTATCTTTTGCAGGAAGGTTGTAGTTGGTTACTTCTATTTTGTAAAATCTCTATGTCAATTAAACAGCTCACCTTTTTCTTCCCAAAAAGCTCTTGAAGACATTGGAGAGGTATATAAGAAAATTTTTATGAGGTGGGACCCTAATAAGAAAGCCCATGCTAAAGTAAGTTGGAAAGAGGTTTGCAAGTCTAAAAAAGAAGGGGGATTAGGCATCCATTCCATGAGTTTTTCTAATAAGATCTATTTGGCTAAGCAACTTTGGAGGCTCTATTCGAATATACAATCCCTTTGAGTGTAGTGGGTGCATACTTACTTCCTTAAGGAAAGAAGCTTATATGCAATTGATTCTAAAACTAAGTGCAACTGGACAATGACATAAATCCTGCAACATAGGAACTGGATTTATCCTTACTTGGTTAATGTTATAGGGGATGGATGCAATACTTTTTTCTGGAAAGACAATTGGGCAAAAGCGGTCACTCTTGTCCAAGTTCCCTCTCTTCAAACTTTAAGAGATAGTATGGGTTGGCAGGCCAAAGTTCACAACATTATTTTAGACCAAGAATGGAGCTGTAACATGGAAAGAGGACAGACTCTACGGAAGACCTCCCAAGGTATCAACCAAATGTGTAGAACTTAGATAGGGTGGTGTGGAGTAAACACCTTTCAGGTACTTTTGCTAATCGTTATTATAGGGACATTCTTATAAATCTAGCCTCTAAAGTCCTATGGGCGAGACTGGTTTAGTCCAAAACTGGTTATCCTAAGGCATGATTCATATTATGGTTAGTCATAAAAAATAGATTGGATACGATGAATAGATATAAGGGGCACCGGAGGGGGATTGATCAAAGTTGTGTACTATGCCAAAGGGAGGAGGAAACTAGGAATCACTTGTTCTTCAATTGCAACTATTCTACTTCTCTATGGCAAGTAGTGCAGCACTTGTGCAATCACTGCACTCAATTAATAGATTGGCCATATATCATCCAGTAAAGCTCCTCAACAAACAGACTAAGGAAAGAAGATTATGTTGTATTTAGGTTGGGGTTTAGTGCCTGTGTGCATGCTGTGTGGCAGGAGTACAACAGAAGAAAACACTCAGGGGAGAGGCGAGATAGAGACATATTCACCAGATTGGCCTTAGCATGGATCAGATAACTTATTATGGCTTAAATACAGGTGATGTACCGTCAGTAGGTCTGTTGGAAAGATGGAAGATTGGGTGAGCTTACGTTGTATAAAAGTGATGAGCTCTCATTTATCTTGCTTTGTTCTTTGAATCTTATATAGTTTTTGTGCTTGATTGGTTGTAAGTTATTTAGGTAGTGTAGGTCTACTGCTGGTAGTTATAGAAAGGACCAGGTTTTGCTCTGTTAGGGGCTTTGCTCAGTTTGTTTCTGGAGTTACAGGTGTTGTTTTCCAGGGGTGTTGTAGTCTTTGTGTTTTGCTTGAGAGGCATGTTTTTCTGGCTAGTTTGGATTGATTCTGCTAGTGTAGCTGGACTTTTTATTGAATTTTTGATTGATTCTTATATATTGGTTTTTTCCTTTTTGAAAAATAAAACTACAAAATAGGAGTAGGACTATCGTTCCTCCTATTTTTCAGGTAAGAAATATGATTCTTTGTTCGAAAACTCTAAACTGCATAACTTTAGGATATATAAATTTAGTAATTGCATCAATTACACTTGTACTAAACAAAAGAAAAGAAGGGTCCTTTTCCACAAAATGTACAAGTATCTATTCACGCTTAATATTTTTACAAAAAAAATAAATAATCCATTTTCTATAACATTATAATCTCTATCCTTGGAGTAGATTATGCCTAAGAGAAATAAAGAAAAGTAACCCAACAACTAGAGGTGCCAAGTTTTATGCTTATGAGGGATAGATGCAATGTTTAGGGCTCAAATTTGTTCTTGTACAAGTATGTATTCACCGTTAATATTTTTATAAAAAACAATCCCTTTTCTATAACATTATAATCTCTATCCTTGGAGCATACTACGCTTAAGAGAAATAAAGAAAAGTAACCCAATGACTCAAGTTGCCAAGTTTTATGCTTATGAGGGATAGATACAATGTTTAGGGCTCGAATATGTTCTTAAGTACGTTTTAAAGCATGGTCACACCATTAACTAGATATAATAATTAATCGGCTAGGCATGTATTACATAGCATTGTTAAAAAGAAATATTTTGTATCATGAAAATATATTTGATATATTTTAAATATATTACACAAAATATTAAGATGTTTGAGTATTTTTAAAAAAATAATTGTGAAACCGAGCACCTAATTCTATATTTGACGTCATTTATCTTAAGTTTCAGTTTTCATTTTGTAGAAAGTAGACTGCAAGTCCTTAGTGTGTGAGAATTGCAATACATAGTTTAGTAGTGGTAAGGTGTATCTCCTTCATGTGTGCTAACATTTATCAACACTAATTACACATCAAGTTGTTTATGGAGAAGGTGAATCAACATTAGGAAATATAACGAGATTTTCTTGTTTATTATAATCCCACTTAATTTTTTTAAGCATAATGATGTTCTTTAAGTTTAATTTCAAAAGGTATTGTGATTTAATCTCTTTAGTAAAATTTAAATTTAAATTATTATAATTTAATAATTATTAAAATTAATTAAATGCTAACTTTATTATAAATTTTTTAAGCATAATTCATTTCACTAATTATTAAATAATGAAAATTAATTACGTTTATATAATATATTTCTAGTTAAATCATAAAGGCCTCGTTTTTTACCTTTTAAGTTATATTAATTATATAAAAACTAAAATAAATTAAAAAATATTTGATATATCCATGATTTTATATAGAACTCCAGTAAAAATTATTATGTATAAAATGAAACAATTGAATATGTAATGGTTAATGTTTCTTTACAAAACTTGTATTAACTTAAAATACGACAATACTTTTCTTCAAAATTAATGAAATTGTCTATTTTTGCTATAAGAAAGGAGATATCATTTAATGCCATAAAATTACTATTATCACGGGCTCGGACTCTCAACCTTGCGAATCGTGTGATACTATCACATTCTTTGACTTAGGAACATTTTCCATGATTAGAATGTTAGTTTAGTCTTCTCACAAATACTTTTAAAGGGTATTTCTATCAAACACTTAACGAAAGTTATACAAAATATGAAAAATAGAAAGAACACACAAAGTTTGGAGATCTTTAAAGAATACTCTTATTACTCAAGAGATCTTACAAAGAATGGGGTTTTTCTGGGGTGGCTATACAAGTATGACTCCTAGCCTATATATAATCCTTCATCCCTCAATGAACAATTAGGATCGATACAATCTAGTGGCTTATAATGAGTCTCTATAGTTATCTATATAAATATCATATTAATCACTCAACCTATCAAAGAACTAATTATATTATCTAGAGTCTTCCATCAACTCTAGACTTATGGAGAATTTTCTAGAGGATTTTGGGGTCAATCAGTTAACATAGTTGAACCTGACAACATCCTCATTACTTCGATCTTGCACATTTATTATGTTAATCTACATTCTCCATCCTCAACCTTTACCTTCTTAACACAAACAGTTGATCATCTTTGGCCATCCTACCTTTATGCCCGAATTAGCATGTCCTCATTCGACCTGTTAATTCTCTCAAATTCATAACTTGTGGATTATGCTTCTTCTTCTTCTTAGAGGAATTCACAAAAGGACTTCTCGAACTTGTGATAGCTCCTGAACTTGCCTTTATTCCTTGAGCATCCACCTTTGATGTTACTCCTCTCGGTTGTGACTTCATTACCAAATCACAACTTGCCATAAAAAATTGTCAACTTACTTACTTCCCTATGAGCTTTGGTCGGTTGATAAAATGCCTCTATGCCATTAAGTTCGGCTTCCCTACAATTTTGGAGTCTCTATCTATCGACTCCTTAGGTTACACTACCTGTCTATCATGATCCACTTTTCTCCTTGGTAGAAGGGATTTCAATAACTCGGGTGATGTTTCTACTTAAAAGAGTTGGATGACTGAAATACGCTTAGCTTGAAGGATTGTTTCCCTCGAAATTGGTACCATACGCATCTTGCCTTCTTATAAGATGCACATAGTATTGGTAAATGGGATTGGTATCACCTTCACAACATCGAAGAACCCCATGCCAAAAACTAAAGAATATACATCTAAAGAAACAATTGAAAGGTTAATATAGCTACTTCAATCACTAAGGCATGTCTTCACTCCTCGAGCACTCCCATGTACAATTGTTGCCTTTGAGTCCAAAGCCTTGATCCAGCTTTACTCCTCAGTAAACTTAATGCCTAACTACTTGGTTTCTTCCATTAGGATGAAGCAATTAAGAGCGTTAAAATCCACAAATGTTTTTACCACTTGGTCACAAATCTTAACTTCAATGAACAAGTGACCTCTCTTCTCGAATTTAGGAACCTTCATATTCTTAATGGCATTGATGAGTTGTAGCGATCCTATTTTTGCTTCTTCAAGTTGCCTTTCTTCCTTCTCATCGATTAAGGCTGAGAGTTTGCTTTTCGTCAAGCAATTCATAGCTCTGTGTGGTCCATAACGAAAGAAATAATTAAATGTGAATTTTTCTCACTTTAATCTCTATTAGTGCTCTTACCTTTCTTAAACTTGTCATATTTACCATGTTTAGATGAGCCCTCTTTGTCTTTATGGTCTCCACCACTCTTCTCTTTTTCATCCTTGTCTTCTTTGGACATATTGGACTTTTTGGACTCCTTGAGGTATTTAGTAATTGAAATGGTTGTGGCAGGGTTTTGGACTCTATGGCGTTGGATTTCTATCTTCACTTAATTTTGGTGACCATCCTTGAATGAAAAGAGTTCCTCCTTGTCTGGGTAGTCTGAAATCTCCCAAGAACATTTTAGAACACTCCTTAAAATCGTCCCTGATGCTTCCATCTTGATGGAGACATCTTAGCTTAGCTCATGCATCCTCTTCGGCATTTTTTGGATAGAATTGCCTCTTAAGTTCTCTCTTAAACTTGTTCCCCTTTTAATATCCCCATATCTCTTTCTCTACCACACTATTACGATGTCTTCAAAGTAGAGAGTGACACTTTTAACCTTCTTAATGTCTTCCACTACACTTAGTGCCTTGATAATTGCTCGAATGTCTACAGGAAATTGTCCACCTCTTTTATGCTCCTTTCTCCCTTGAACATCTTAGACTTAGGAATGTCTATCTTTGAAGGATTAGTGATTACCGTTAGATCAATAACACTTCCCTCTTGAGCAAGCTTATCATTAATTTCCATTAACTCATTGGAAACCTTCGTGAGCTCTTCTTTCATCACTGCGATCCCAGAATGGAAGACTCCTTTTAAGGCCTCCACTTGGTCTAGATATCTTGAGAGGGCTTCATTCAAGGAACCTTGTATCTACCCATAGAGCTTCTCACATTCATTTTCAAGCTCTTTAATGCAATGTTCATGCTCCTCAAACTGCTCTTAACCCTCGACTACAACAAGCTCTACTTTTTCTAGCATATTGTTGATGTCCATTAAGGCTTCCCTTGGGCAGATTGCTTAGATATTCTTTCAACATAGGTAGTCTCTTTACTTTCTACACCAATCATCTTTTAAGCAAAATAACATATACAATCAAAGAACTTACTTGTAACTTTGCTTAAATACCAACTCAGTTGTAACCTTAAATTTTTCACTAACAGAGTTAGAACCTTATCTCTAATATTAACTATCACGGGGTTGGACTTTCAACCTTGCAAATCGTGTGACACAAACAAACTCTTTGATTTAGGAATGCTTTCCTTTAATAGAATTCTAATTCAATATTCTCACAAATACTTCTATTAAATATTTGGTGGAAGCTATATCAAATATGAAAGATAGAAAGAACATACAAAGCCTGAAAAACTTTGGAGAATACTCTTATAACTCAATAGATCTTAAAGAAAATATCCTTTTTCTAGGGTGACTATACAAGTGTGACTTATAGTATATTTATAATCTTTTATCCCTCAATGGACGGTTATGATCAATACAATCTAACGACTTACAATGAGTTTTTAGAATCATTTATACAAGTATTTCACTAATTACTCCACCTATTAAGGAGTTAGTTATGCTATCTAGAATCTTACATCCAGTCAAAACTTATGGAGAATCTTCTAGAGGAATCT
This sequence comes from Pinacopodium congolense, assembly GCA_028565735.1. Lineage (NCBI taxonomy): Eukaryota > Viridiplantae > Streptophyta > Magnoliopsida > Malpighiales > Erythroxylaceae > Pinacopodium > Pinacopodium congolense. The sequence goes on along the minus strand of JAOXYD010101881.1, from coordinate 1,491 downwards.
AGGGTCAACCAATCAGCATAGCCTCTTAGGTGAAGCGAAATTTCACTGCTTGATGCTTTTACAATGAACTTATTGTATACAAATGCTTCCCTATAAATTTATTAGACAAAGAATTTATGTTCTATCTCAATTTTTAGGTTAGACCCTCTTCTTCTTTTCCTCTCATTTTACAATGTTTTGAATTTTGATAGATTTTAAATGATATTTTTTTCACTGCCTTTCATGTTTTTAATCAAAACATTTTGTTACTACATTGCAAAAGGCCTAAAAAGCAAAGGATTGGAGAAACTAACCTCTTTCAAGATGCCCAATTCGCTAGTTTCTTTTTTGTTGATTGTGTTATTAGTTTTCTTTCTCTATTTTTCACTATACACATAATTAACAACATGAATGAGTGAAGATTTTTTATACTATTTATATAATATTGGATCCTTTTTTGTGGTTGCATTTTTTTTTTCAATTATAGGTTTCTTATCATCAAATATGCCAAAGGTTAAGGGATAAGGCTTAGAGTGCAAGGTTAAAAAATATTGTCATGAAAAAGTTTGTGTCCCTCTATAGTTGCGAAGGTGTGAACCTTTTTGTATGGCCAGTTTTTGCGTTTGTCCATATCAAAAATGGAATTTGGAAAAGAAGGGTATGCTCTATGTTTGACGCTTTTATTCACCAAGTTAATAAATTGAACTCAGTCTACCTTTGCTTTAGATATTGTTTCCTTCAATTTATTAAGCTATTTGAACAGTAGTTGATACAATTAAGGCAGAGACCGTGACATGACATATAAGCTAGTTTCAAATTGATAAATTTCATAGAAATTTAGGGAATCCATTTATGATTATCTAATCTCATTTATATGAACGTCAAGACAAAAAGTTAGGAAATTCAAGTATAGAATTCTAATATCACGAACTCTAATTCTTTTCAAAATAGGTGAATTACATATATAAGATGGGTAATAGTTATACAGGTGAGCAACTTTTTTAGATTTTTTCAGTTGAGTGAGTAACCTTTAAAATCAAAAAGTGTTACGTCAGCATTCACGTGTAAAGATATTAACTCTGTTATGTCCATGCTGATGTGACAAATGGACTTTGCCACCTTAGCGTCCACAAATCAAAAAGTGTTACGTCAGCATTCACGTGTACACCCCTAAATTTTTTAAAATTTTCAATTCAATGGGCAATCTTTTAAAAATCATTCAATTAAGTGGGAAACCTTATAAAAATTTTAATTCAATGAGTAACCTTCTAAAATTTATTCAATTCAGTTCAAAATTAATTTTTTCCTTATAAAAATAAAAATTGATTAATACACCAATATTTTGTTAAGAAGTATTGTATAACGACTTTTAAATTTAGATAACAAATATATAACTTATTCTTTCAAAAGATTGAAAAATTTTATTGAAAAATATTTTAAAGTTAAATATTTTCAATTATAAATAAAATTTGAATTATATTGAAATTATTCAATTATATTTTAAAATTAAAA
>JAOXYD010101852.1:0-11708 GCA_028565735.1 Pinacopodium congolense | reverse complement strand
GAATGCATCTAACACCTTTACCATTATTCCAAATCACAATGTAAGTATGTAGATTAAATGCAAGTCACAGTTATACAATTTTTGTTGTAAGTATTGTCTTGTTCTTTCTAATGTGTTTTTGTGCTTAAAATCATGTATATGCATTCATGTTTACAGTTTATACATATAGGTTGTATAATCTAGAGGAATTGTATAGGCAATGGTTTTAATTAACCCTTTGATACATTAAAATCTTTTTAGGAATCAATAAGAAGTGTATGTGTATTAAAATTTGTAAAAAGGAAGTGTTTGAAAATGTTGAGATACATTTTAGGATTGTTTCCATTTGTTAAAATGTGATAAGATTGTGAAAAATCAGTTTCTAAAAAGATTGGTTAATAAGGGGGCAGGATAGTCAACTGTGGGATAGGTTGGTCAACCATAAGTGGCTTAGCGGTCGACTACTGGGCACAAAATAGTGGTTCCAATGGCTAGTTTCAAAATGCAAATTTTTGTGAAGTGATTTTTAATTTAAGAAAATGATAACAAATTGCTATTTGAAAGTCTTTGCACTATAAATAAATGTTTTTAGAGTGAGTTTATGCATAGAGTTGAGAGGGAAGTGAATTACAGTCAATCAAAGAGTTTGAGGTGATTTAGGTGGTTTTTTGTGGTTTTTCTTTAAGTGTTTATTATACGTTCATTTTGAATTATACGGATCCCCTTTTAAAACACTTTAGGTTGATCAAATGAAAATTTTTAAGTTATTTTTACGGTGTTGAGATTATTGATTTGGAGTTCTAAGTGTTGGTCTACACCCATGAAGAAGATAGTTGTAAGGGTTAGTCTTCACCTACAAAGAAGATAGTTATAAGCATTAGTCTTGACTTATGAAGAAAATTTCTTTAATAGGATTGATCTTAAATTATGAAGATGATAAATATAATGAAATTTCCAATAAGGTGGTGGAGATTAGATATAGGTATAGATTATGTATCAAACCATTATAAATTCAGTTTACATCTCTCTCTCTTATTGTATTTCTTCATTTTTTAAGTTTATTTTAATTCAATCCATATTACATATTGATTCAATACATTCTTCATATTTTACATTAAAGTAAGAGGAAAATTTTCAATTAGGTAAATGACATAGAGGGCCCAATAGTTAGTATTAGAGTTAGGACTTATGTAATCATATTTCTAATGAAATAATAAGTAGAAAGTAATATTGGCACTTTTTGATAATAAAAGTATAGTTAGATCAATTGGGATAAACACTTCCTTTCATCTATAAGAGTCGATTTTTTAAAAACTGTAGAGAATGACTTTCAAATTTCATTAAAAACAAAGTTGTACATAATGTAGAGACAAGAGTACTAAAGGACGAAAGTGAGCAGAATGAAAGGGATGAGAGACTAATTGCCACTAATAGTAAATTTTCACATATTTTATTTTATACATGGAGTAAGGATGTATTCAATAGAGTTTCTATGTGAATCTGCTAATGAGTTTTGGCACATATTAGAGATTTCTCATAGAGGCACTAACCAAACTAAAGAAGAGAGTGAGAGCATTTGAAGGAAGAAGTTGCTAAAATTTGCTTCATAGACATTAATGTTGAGGCATCTTTATTAGAGGTGAAAATCCTAGTGTCTTTGGATGTTATTTGTTGTATATTTTCCCTTATTTTAGCACTTCAATATTTGATTTATCTTAGGAATTGTTCAATTTGTAGGGAGATGTGAATCATGGAAGAATTGTACAAAAATAAACAAAAGGATAACATTTTAGGAGCTAAACGATGGGTGTATGAGCCACGATTTAACTCCCAATAACCCACATTAAAGTGTGTTAAAATATGACCTCAACAATAGTTCCACTAATCATATTAGAGATGTCATTCACCCACATTGAAGTGTGTTGAAGATGCCATTGTGATTCGATCCAATCACTATTTAAGGTTGGCAGAAGTGATTTCTAGTATATTCTTCAACAATTGCAACTTTTTTTTCTTACACCACTTGTAACTGCTCCTTTCTTATATATAGAGTGCTTCTCTAGACGTTTTAGACAATCAGTTTTAGGTAGAAATTGCATTATTTTTAGTAGTTTTCTAGGTCATTCTTAGTAGAGGTTTTTTTATTCAGGTTTTCAATTCAATGATTTTTAATTTGAGTTTCTAGGTTATTTATAACCAGAAGTTGTATATAAATGATTTAGGGCTAAAATACTATCTAGGGATGTGATTTGATTCATTCTAAACTCTTAATTTCATTTATTGTTCTTATTATTTTGAATTAATTAAAGTTATGTTGCTTAAGTTAATTATTTCATATTCATTGATTAATTTCATGTTCTAAATTTAATTTTAGTCAAGGACATGTTGTTAAATGTGTTAATTGATGGTTATTGAATGAATAGTGAGATAATTTTTATTTATTTGAGTGCTTAATGCTTATCTTAAATTAATCAATTAAGATAAAGTCATTAGATAATCTAGGATTCAAAAAATCTACTTAGGTTATTGGATAAATCAATAAATAACATGGTTTAAATTAGTGAATGACCAAATTCTAGTTAATCATGAGGGTGCTATTTCTAAAATAGGGAATTTTAGATTTAGACTTCTTAATTTTTAGTCCTATAACCTAAGTATGATGTAGACCAAACTTCAAGATAGGACCATTAGAGAAAGGTAGTGACTTAGCCATAACTATGTCTTGATTTTGTAAAGATACCTTATATTAGGCATCATAAATGTTAAATTAATTAAATAATTAACCACCTAAACCTTGCCTAAATAATTAGAATTCAATAATGCAATATTAGACTCATTTACATTGATTAGAGCTTTTTAGGATAGTTTTGCAATTTAAAATTATTAATTCACAAATCTGAGTGCTCTAAATAATTGTAATTTGACTGACCTAATACTTAGATTCTTCCTCATGGGATCAACAATTGAAGTCTTAAATATACTCTACTTTATTACATTTTGACCATTATACTTGCCGCAACATTTGGTCTTGAATTGATTTTGGTTTGCATTATTAAATATTGATTTATTTGAGCTTATTTAGTGTTAGACCGACTAACAACATTCCTCTCTCTCAAATTTATGTATTAATGATGATAAGATAACTTCTTATTTAAATTATCATCATGACAATGATGATTACTATGTTGATGGGTTAACGTATGATGAATTTATTAAATGCTTGGAAACTATAATTGTGAAAAAGAAAAAAATATCATCTAAGTATAAGGAAACTTTTGAATGCATACAAATTAGAAAAATGAGAACTTAAAAAATGAATTTTATGCCATTGTATAATCTAAGAATGTACATAAAGGTAATGAACAAAAATTAGTTTAAAAGAATGCTTCATTAAGAAAAGAGATAGAAATCTTTAAAGACTTCATGCCAAAATTCGTTAAGGGTAAAGAAAAATTATAATGCATGGTAGGTGTTTAAAAGGCTTTAAATGATAGATATGCCTTAGGTCAAATAACTAGTTTTGTTAAAGGAAATAACTTTAAAAAATGAACATATACCTAGGTCATCACATGAACAAATTGCATAATCTTTTAGGCAAAATTCTAAAAAGAAAAAAACAATAATGCTTTCATGTATGGTTCAAAATCTAGATCTAGAGCTCTAAATCATCCAAGAAAGAATATATTGTTCCCTATATAGACCTAAAAATGCCATGGATTAATTAGGCATAATAAAATATGTTTGTAAATTAAAAGAGATAGGGAAGGAGGGGTGCAAAATAATTTTTAGAAGTTTTGTCAATAATCCACACTTATATCCACTCTCCAATACCTTATTAAAAATTTTCACTATCGTAAATCACCTATACAGCTTCCTTTTTTAATAGATTTTACATTAAACCTAGCAAATTCTTCACAATCAACCAATAATAGAATTACATTTTCAGAAGCTTCTTTCTTGAATCAATATTTAAATGGGCTGTCAACAACTTAACAATAAATGTTCCACAAAAACCATCAAAATAGTACTAAACTTCATAAAACAACACTCACAATGATTCAATTCTTTTTTTATTATGTTTTTCTATTGTCAAACCACTAGTCAACCAATCTCCTTACATTGGTCAATTAGAGAAAGGCATTAGTCGACCAATCAACACCAAATAAGTACACTAGTCGACCAATCTCATATACACTAGACTGGTTTTTAACATAGCTTAACACATTTAAACATATCTAAATTTCCTAAAAACAATTCCTACCATTTTCAAAATCTTCTTTAACATATAAACTAAAGAAAAGTTTTATGTATTAATAAGGTTATGTGAAAACAATTCCCTACACAATTCCTGTTTATTATGTAACGTGTATGTGTAAACACTGATCATGAATGCAATGTGCATGACTTGAGCCCATTAAACACAATGAAATGATCAAGATAAGATTACTTAAAATAATTACCTTAAATAACCTATAAAATTTTATCTTGATCTTCAACTTGAGCCTTTTCCTTTGATCTTCATAAACTCCATTTTGTGCAATAAGGCTTTACAAATTCATTTTTAACACCTTTTTAACACACCTAACTTTTAAAAACGTCTATCACACTAAACACATTAGTAATAAGATTATATTTCCATCATTAAAACTATATGAAACCCCCCTTAACTCAATAATTTATAAAACTATACAACTAAAACAAACTCAAACTCATTCCAATACCACTTAAATTTACTTAATAACACTTCTTCAAAACCACTTTTAAACTTTCAACATCACTCCCATTTTATGCAATACCCAAAATGACAAAACAATCACATTTTAAAAATCAACATATCACATTACATATATAAACTCTGTTCAAAAACTCAACACTCATTACAAACAATCAAATTAACAAATTTTAATAACTCCCCTTAAATTAATCAATATTACAAACAATTAAATTTTAAGATCCTCTTAATTTAATAAAAAGTTAAGCTTCCTCAAAATTCATGCATGATAATCAAAATTTAAACTCCCCTTAATAATGAAATAATATCACTTATCGTTCTCTCGTTTTTTGGAATTATCAAAAATATCATAATGAAAAAAAAAATATTTTGTAATGAATTATTATCTATTATGCCTAACTTTCTTCAAATTATGTAAAACCTATTCTTATTCATTAGATTAATAAAAAAATTGGCTAATTGATGCATTATATCAATAAATTTTAACTCTATAACTCCATTTTGCACAAGATCTCTAATAAATTTTTACATGCTTTGTCTTATAATAGTGAATGGGATTTTTAATTAAACAAATGGCATTTCTATTGTCACATAAGCTAGGTATCTTTTTAAGTTCAATGTCATAATATCTAAGTTGTTACCTAAGCAATAAATTTTGAGTATAACAACTAACTACTACATCATAATTAGCTTCTATTATGGATAAGGCTACTCTTTTTTTTCTTACTAAACTAGAAAGCTAATGTATTTCCTAAAAATTGACGTTTACTAGATGCATTTTTCCTATCTAACAAACTACCTATATAGTCTGCATTCAAATACCTAAGCAAGTATAAAATCTTGTTTCTAAGATATCGAAGACATAAATACATTGTACCATATAGGTACTTGAGGATGCGTTTAAAGGATAATAGATCAGATTCTTGAGGACATGTTTGAAAATTAGCATATAGAATACAATAAACATGATATCATGTTTACTAGTAGCAAGATATAATAAATTGTTGAACCAAGGGAGGTTCCAATCTTAGTTTTAATGGTAACAAAACATGTTTAATTACTAATGGTTTAAGTTTATGATGTTAATTTTAAAGATAGGTATGTTTCAAGAAGAATCCATTATGGAATGCTTGGAGTTTGAAGGTGAAATTTGAAGATAATGACAATTTAACTGAATTGGAAGTTTCAAGATCTTAGATAGGTTGTTTCAAATATGTTTATAGGTTTTACTTTATATTCAATTGACCTAAGGGCTTAAGTTTGGTCATGCATTGCATGTGAAATGTCAAAAGCGCATATTATCTCAATCCATAGGCTAAATCTTGTATTTGAATTGTTTGAAGGTATTTGATCATTCATATAGCCTTACTATATGATTTTAAAGGTGTTTGAAGTCTCAATTATCATTAGGAACTTGTTTGGAAATGTTTGGAGTCAATTATGCAGCATATTTTATGTTTTTTGGACAGTCAACGGTGGTATGATCATCATCGACGACACCTTGCTTAAGCGTCATTTTTCACCACTTCTCCAGGAGCATCAATGGCGACCTATTTTATGAACAGCAGCGTCGATTGATCAACCCAAAGGGTGCCGTTGAAGGGTTAGACTCTAATGGCTAGTTTCTACTTTCGGGTCTTATCCTTTTTGTCTTCATTCTAAAGTCTTAAAAACCCTCCTAAACCTTACCTGAGCATCCAGACACTATATATACTCCTTAGAAATGAATTTTGATACTCTAGACTCTCTGAAAACAAATCAAACCTTCTGAATCTCTCAAAAGCCTCAAGCTGCCCACATTTTCACTGCACTTATTTTCAATAGATTGTGTTTTTGGGTGTGGAAAATTGTGTTTAATATCTTTCTTGAGTGTTTAAGAGTTTATTTGATCCATCTTTTACATTTTAGAGAGGTTATTTCATCAGATTAAAGTTAGAACTCATTCATCTATCAAAACTATCTCTGTTGAAACTGTTATAGCTTGAATCTCGATTCCAGGTGATAAAATCTATTTCTAAAATCGTGTTATTGGAGTTTTTAGATTGCCTAAGGTCTCTATATTGTGTTTGAACCTTGTTTCAAATTTTTGAGACTTGTTTAGGCTATCATTGAGCTAGAACTTTCATTTACTTCAAGATAGCTCCTATTTTCACTAGTTTGAGTTTGATTCAAATTTCAACTTGCTTAATCTATTGGTTTGTGTTTATTGTTATTGTTTTATGCTTTTTTAAGTTCTTAGGAGTCAGATTAATTTTATTTTCAAAATTTTGATTGGATATTTCATCATTTATGTGCATAAGTTTATTTATACATCAAAACTGTCCAATTTTTGATGTTCTTTATTTAATCACAATTTTCATCATGTAAATCAGTTCTGGGTGTATATATTTATTGTGGTTAATTCACATAAGGTTTTAGGAGTGCTCTAGTATTTTTGGTTTGATTTTTAAGCACTTATATTTGTGTTTTGAGTTGAATATTCATAGAGTGCTTAAACTGCCCAGATTTTGTGATTAGCATATCTTGATCATATTGCTTAGACATATGCACTTTTTTATTCTTAATTTATGCCATACTAATTTTTTTTTAGGCTTTAAAGATTTTAATCATTCATTCATATCATTTATTAAAAGCTAAATCCCTTAGTTTAATTGTTTATTGAGTGAAACACCTTTCAAAGTTAAACACTTCTGATGTTAAACACTCAATAGGAACTCAATTTAAACCAATTTAGACTAATATTGAGACTTTGAGTGTTTAAGGAATTGAAGGTTCTATACACTGTGATTGAATTGGTTAAGGATGGCATGTGTTCTTGTATTTGGAATTGGTCTTTTAATAGATGTCTAACGGATTTTATATATTGTTTGTGTTTCATGATCATCTTAGTATCTTTCCCATTATGTTTCATTGATGAATTATAACATGTTGTTCCTATACTTCATGTTAGGAGGCTAATAATTTTAATTCTTTTCTAAGCCTTAGATTTAATCAATTATAGCCACACTTCACAATTTGGTGCTTTGATTGCCATTACATGATACATGATCATTTTACTATATATAAATGAGAATATGGCTTATGAATGATTGGTTTTAGGCATGACTATGGTTACTTACACTCACTTTAGCATTTATTACAAAAATCTTGCCAAAATTCAAGAAGTTGGAAAAAAGGACACATATAAGAATTTGGAAAAAGGACACATGTAGAGGAAGCTTCTTCCTCTAATGGCACAGATACTGAATAATCTACTCTATAGTTTAATAGTCCAGAGGCATTGGCCATGTATGAAGTGATTAAAAAACTTCAAATCAGACCAAACAAGTACTTAGTCTTTGTAGAGTTAAAAGCTTTAAATGTAACCAACATTATTGGACATTACGTTATGTTTAGATGATGGGATTTATTTGTTGAGGTTATGAAGCCAAGCTATAAGAATCTATTTCGTGAGTTTCTAGCCACCTTTAGATTTAAGAATACCTTATAAAGTTATCGGACAATGATATAGTATAGTTTTAAAACAATTCTTAATATATTATTGGGATTTTGGTATAACCTTATGAGTGATGGCACAAGAGGAAAGAAACTTGCCCTCAACTTGGGAGGTTCAGGTAAAGTTTAATAATAATTCTAAAGCCTTTAGATTTTGGGATAAGATAGGAGATGGTAACTTTCAAGTAGATGTTACTAAAAGCATTAAGACTCCAAACATAAGATTCTTCACAGATTAGTTAACTATAAAATTTGGGGTCAAAATGATAGCTTTTAGAAGGTTAACTAGGATGATCTAATCCACTTATGGTGCGTGGTGAATAAGGTGAACTCCAATATAAGGGATGCTTTAGCCCACGATTTCGGTCACCAAAGTAAGAAAAAAAAAGGTCACTTAGTGGATCCTCTTACATCACAAAGATAGTGACAAACTTGGGTATTCAGTTGCATAGACTGGATCTAGGGAAAACGATTAGCATGGAGCCATTAGTTGCCTTAGTTTAGATTCAGGTAGGCTTAACTACACGAGTAAAGGGTCCTTTTAAACTTAAAGGAACTCGACCAACCTAAGAAGAATAAGACTCTAGTGAGAAGATGGAAGAGGATGCTGATAAGGGTTCTAAAGTTAAGGCCACTACAAGCACAAACTCTCATTAGCTATACAAATTGATTATCTTAGTGCCAAGGTAAATGCCATGCATATGGAGATAAGGATATATAATTTTAAGTTTAACACCTCATGGGTAGAATATTAACAATTGCAGTAGTCAATATGTGAGGAGGAGTAAAGATGTCAATAAGAGAGATGGGAGGAGGATCAAAGAAAATAGTAAAAGAGATAGGATTAGCAGTTGACTATAAGGGGTGATTTCCCAAAATACCATCACCTACCATCACCTACCGCCATCTCTAGTTGATGATTAATGTTCTTGCTTACGAACTATTCTAACTAGCATTTTGATTTTCTTTTGTTTTGTTTCTTCGCATTATATTTTCATTTCTTTTCAATTTTATAATAGATGTTTAATCATTTACATTTTTAGGATTTCTTTTTATGTTCTTCTTATTTTATTTTTATGTTATTTTACTAGTATTGATCTAATCATTTGGCAAAAGCTTATATTTAATGATGATATTCAAGAAATGGAAATAAGATTTAATTATCTTCTCTAAAGCATTTAAATCATATGGAATGAAAACTCTCACAGCTATGCCCACACTTGAACTAAATTTCAGGGGAATTTTGTTATCATTGCCTTACACTTATTATTCTTTATTTTAAATTATAACCCTCGAATAGAGGACAATATGAATTAAGTGTGGAAGCGAAGATAAATTTGTTATTTATATACCACCTCAAATCAATCTTAAAATTTAAAATATCTTTCAATTAAAAATCATCACACAAAATTTTTAAAAACATTTTAAAATGATGTTTCAATAGCTAAGTTGATCTATTTAGTGAAATTTTTTTAAGAACTCTTAGTTTTAAACTAATTCATAACAAATCAAAAAACTTCCAGACTTAACTCAAACATATTTAAACAAACATAAACAATATTTCAAAAACACTTCAACACATCAAGGGCTTTCTTTAAAAAAATTCACACATTTCTTTTGGATTATGCAATTCCAAACCTAAATGCCATTCTAAAATAAATCATAACATGTTAATGCCACAATCAAGTTCAACTAATCTCTCAAACAATCATCCAAAATCTATATTTAAATACTCATGCAAATGCGACATGTTAAAGAGAGCCCTTTTCAAGCATTGATTGAGATCAATTCTTGGTACATACCAAATCATATTCCTAAACATATTCAATCTTGATCTTTATGTCTTGATTTTCACTTCAACACTTTAATGCTAGTTCCAATGTTTTCTTCCTTTATGAATTAACTTCTCCTTAGGCTTAGATACATATCTTTTCACATTTTTCATTTTCTTATCTTTCTGATGCATTAAAAACTAAAGCATTAGTAATAAAAAAAATTCATCATGAAAATATATAATTGGAATTTTCCTTAATTCAACAAGATTATATCCAAATATTGAGATTGAGAGATCAACATTATAGTTTATATTCACTTTTTGACTCACTTGTATCATCCTACATAGTAGATTTTAATGCCTTCTTATTCTTTCCTTCCTTCTTCTTTTTGTCATTTTCTTAAGAGGAAGGCATTGTGACCTTATATGAACTATTTCCTTACATTGAAAATATAGAATGCTAGTTTATTTTTATAATGATACTTACCTTTTTTCTTTTTGATATCTTCTTCTTTAAAAACCTTTTCAAACTCCTTATAAATAGGTCTATAACTTCATCGGTGCTTCAACTTATGAAGCTTCATCAACACTATACACTCCCTTGATATGTTGAACGCCATTTTCTTTTTCCTTTGTACTATCTCCTCTTCTTTTGCTTCCTCTAATCTCATTTCATATGTCAAGAGGGATCTAATTAATTCTTCTAGGGGAGAGGAAATTTATGTTCTTAGCTTATTGGATGACCATCACTTTGGATTTTTACATCTTTGGTAATGATCTAAGTATATTTCTCATAAGTTCAACATTATTGTAAGGCTTGTGAGACCTTTAAGAGCATTTAAAATAGTAATAAATTTAACATACATAGAGTATGTATTTTCATCACGTGTCAAAAGCTTCATATTGATGAGTTAATATGGTGAACATACTCTCCTTATCTTGGATTGTTCCTTTATGGGTCCCTTTTAGGGTGTTTCATATTTCGTGGTTAAGGTCAAAATTCTCCCCGGTAACGGCGCCAAAAACTTTTTGCATTTGTTAGGTGACTTTGAAATTTTGGGTGATTTTGAAATAGTTTTACTTTAAAAACCAACGGGATTAAGGCAAGTACACATATCGCAAAAGTAATAAGGTGAAGTAATTTTTCAGACTCCAAGTATCGAACCCACGGGGAAATTGTTGCTTAATTACTAGGATAATCAGATTACAATTATTTAGGAAAAATCTAGACATTTGATTAAAAATTGGAAAATTACTTAAACTAGACTATCTTGGCTTAAACACTTAAAAAATGATTTTTAATTACTTCTGAAAATTATCAAATGTGTTAATTAGCTATGGATTAGATAATTGATGATTTAATTAAGTCTTAAAACATATTTAAAATCTGATTCAAGTCTTTCACAAAATTGAAACAAAGTTATGGTTAAGACTTTGCTTTTTCTCCCTTTAATCTTGTCTAAAGTTTGGATATGATTTAAAATCAAGTAAATGGGCTTTAATTTCAAGAAGTTGAGTACTAGAAAATTAATCCCAAAACTCTAAATTCACAAAAAATCCAAGTTTGATCATGCAAGGATTAATTCGTGTTGCTTATTGTTTTTTCAAATAATTTAAGATGATTTCTCATGCTTAAACTACCTTAAACACTAAACTTAAGTGGCCAGCTTAAAATTGGTTCTTTAAGACCTTCAACAAGCAAAACTTAAACATTTAAACATGCATTGA
>JAOXYD010101841.1:0-11710 GCA_028565735.1 Pinacopodium congolense | reverse complement strand
ATGTGGAAGAAAATTGGTGAATTTGTAAGCTTATGGTAGTATGGCCTCCTAGAGGAAGTCTTCAGCGAAATACCAACCCTTAAACACTTGAGTGAAATGAGTGAACATTGTAAAGAAAATCCTTCTTAGTTTTATACTTACCTTTGATCAATGGTATCATAAGTTAAGTTTGTTTATGTGTACTGATGAAAACTAATTATAATATATATAGTAGGTTGATATTTGAGTTTTCCAAAGTTTGAAAGATTGCATGCACTTAGTCTATTTGAAAATGAACCAATAGAATGTAATAATTGTGTTTAATTTTCTTAAGGATAAGCAAAGTTTTAAGAGTGCAAAAGTTGATAAGTGTGTTTCAAACTATTTTTCTATGTTTTTTTTAGGTGTTTTAAGTGTTGATTGTGTGTTTTAAACTTAATATAAACTTTTACATCCTTTTCATTATCTTTTAGGTGTTTGATTGTTTCTTTGTTTTGCTTAGTGTTTGAGGGCAAGATGCACTCTAATGTTTGGATCTCTAAGTAACAAATGAAGCTCAAGGCAACACTAGATTTGGTAGAGCAAACTTTCAAAAGGAGTTAGGTGCATTTATAGAGCTCTACATGTTATGAAATTTTATAGGGTGCTAGGACAAGATGTGAGGAGCCTATATATCAAATTTCATGGCCAAAGGAGGTATGTAGACTAAGATTTAGCGAACATACCAAGCAAAGCTCAAAGCTTGAAAAGCTGATGTGGCGGGATGATGTGGCATAACATGTGCAAGACGTGTTTTATGATATTTCAGACTAAGGAGCTACAAAAAGAACCCTATAAGCCACCATTATGACCTTAAGAAACGTCTAAGAAAAAAAATATAGGGTTTTGGAAAGATAAAAACGTGAATAGATTCAAGAACAAGGAGGAGAACCAAGATTTAAAAAGTGCTATCCAGATTTCCAACAATAGGGCCATCATCATCATCACTAGTTTTATTTTTTTCTTTTGCTTTCCTTTTAAAGTTTAATCTGAATATTTTTTTTTGAATATGATTACGGATTGTTAATTCTAGTTTAGAAATTGTTCTTGAGTTGTTTATCCAACTTTTACCTTATTGATTTAATGCAAGGTTTTTTATATTAATTATTGAGTTTATAATAACTTTGAATCAAGATAGTATTTTGATTTATTTGATTTAGGATGTGCAATGAGAGTTCGTAGCTTAATAATCCTTTAATTAACTGATTAATAGGTTATTGAAGAGAGATATTAATTACTTATTAATTTCCTTTAGAATTGCTTCTAATCTAATTACAATGTTTAAGAGTAGTGTTGTGAATCAAGAGGTTATAATTCAACTTTTAGGCATTTCAATTAGGATTAGTTGTTAGATCTCGAGAGAGGGTAATCAACTATCGGATATTTAGGATTAAACACAATTTTATAAACAAGGTAAAAGGAAGATAGACAAGGATAGAACAGCCCCTAAGTCTCCCTTATTGAATATCTTCTTTTTTTTCCTTTCTTCTACGATTAAATTCATTCAAGTTTTGATAGTGTAGTTTAATTTTTAGTTTCTATAATTTTGTGTACCTTAAAAAAGTGAAATTTAGATTTTTAGGTGTCTAAATGCAATCCTCATGGGATCGATATCAATTATACTACAAGTTACGTCATGTATATTTGTAGTATAGCTAAAACTAAACTAACAAATAGCCATGCTTAAGGAGCGATAATTATAAATTCATAGAGAAGTATTTTTCTTGTTAGAGAGAAAAGGGACAATATAAGAACACTAGGCTATACACGTCTTTGTTAGTAATAAAGATTATTTGGGAACACTTGCCTATAGACTTGATTTTAAGACTACTTTGAAAATAGAAGGGAGTTGATTTGGTGATTGTAGTGGTTAATAGATTCTCCAAGTTAAAACACTTCATTCATGTTAAGAAAACTTATAATACAATGGGAATTACTAGATTATTCTTTAAAAAAGCTTGTTCATTTACATGGAGTACTAATAGTACTCATTTTATACAAATTTTAAGGATGTTTTCGTAGCCATAATCTTAGGTTTTGCGGTACTTTCATGTGAATTGTACATTTTATTTTGGTTAAATTTTGAATATGATATTGCTCATGATGATATTAGTAAAAATATATGTTTTGTAAGTCTCAGTTATCACTTTGTTGCATATATAGAGTTAGATGGTTTATGGAATCAAAAGAATAAACAAAAGCATTAAGTTAGTGAATTCTACACCCTAGGCCATAGCCATAACATAAGCCATAGACATTTCCAGTAGAAAATGCAAAAAAAAAAAAAAAAAGAAGGTTGTCTAAAGAGAATCATGACTGAAGTCATGACTATGATTCTGACCAGGATCTTGATTCTTGAACATGACAAGAAGTCTCATGGCCATAACCTTGTCCTTGGTACTATTGGGTTATACTCTTATTTAAGCCAAAATTTATGTCTTTTTCACAACTTTTCATCCTTAAATGACCTAGGGTCATAACCAAAAGACCATAAGTAATCCCTATTCCATTTTTACCATATTTAGAGCAACTTAAAGTAGGATAATAAGATCAATCATCAAGATTAAGTGATTAAGATTGAAGTTCTAGTAATATTCATAGAAGATTCAAGATTTAAAGAATCATAAGAATGAGCTTTCAATTCTCTTATACTCTTATTGTTATTGTTATTACTTTTACTATGTTAAGGAACTACACTCTCATAACATCTAAATTTTTTGAACCTAAGATGTAGTGTTAATTGTTCTTTCTTTGATTTAATTTATAGATTTCCATATTTTTAACTTAGATTTATCTATGGATATATTGACTTGGTTTTTATTTCTATATGAATGTAAGAATCAATTCTATATTTGATTTCATGTATGTAGATCGGGAGATCATCTATATAAATAGATCAATCTATAAGTAATGAATCTTGCATAGACATCTAGAGATTGAAGTATATAAGATTTTTTAGTTAAGTGTGAATTTAGCGGAAAAAAATAGGTTTTATAGATCATAATAATGCTTCCAATTCAAATATTAACTGAGAAGAAATTTTGATTAATCAAACAAGAGGATAGGAATTATATAACTCGAGAGAAAGTATGATTTTAGGGATCCTATAGTTCTAAAAAAATATTGATAGAACATTGAACTAAAGTGACATGTCTTCAGGTGATTAATTATCTAGGTCATAGCTTCTTTAAGTGAATCTTAATCTAGTAATTTTTCTTTGGATTCGTTAGTTAGTTTTTAGTTTAATTTAGTTAATTATCAAATTACTATCAAATTTGAAAATGCTAGATAATAAGGAAATGGAGATTACTACTAATCCATTAATAGTATTTATGAGATGATAATTCAAACTCATTTAAATTATATTATAGAGCGATAGTTACACTTGCCTATTAGGTCTTAATATTTATTATTTCAAGATTTGGATTTTATTTTATTAAAATTTTTAGGATCATAAAAGTACCCATCAATTAATAAACGCTATTAAATCAGATCATGATAATAAGTTCCTTAGATAGTTTTAGCATATCTTATGGAAGTTATTTGATTCTTCTTTAGGTTTTAATGATACAGTAGACCTATAGACGGATGGATAGATAGAAGCAATCAATAGGACTTTAAGCAACTTGGTTCACTATTTTTGTGGAAATAGTCCTAAATGGTGGGGTTTGGTATTACACAATTGGTAGAGTTTACATATAACAATGCCATTCACAGTGCTACCGATAAGTCACCATTCCTTATTATTTATACTAGGGTACTGTAACATATGGTTACTTTGATCAAGTTATCCAAAGTTGAGAGTACTAACACTCTAGCTATATAGATAGTGGAAGTGCATAAAGTGGTGAAGAGAAACTTAGGATAGCTAACTAGAGATATGAACAAGTTGTAAAAAAGCATAGAAAACTAGAGGTATTCCTGTGCAACGAGCGATTCCTTATGTGAATACATGGCAAACTCTAACTAAAGAGGTACAATCCATATATAGTGCTTAAATAAATTAATGATAATGTTTATATAGTTGACTTTCTAAATAGTGTGAGAATTTTGAAGACATTCAATGTAACCAATTTTTCGTTTTTTCTTAATTCCAAGGTTTCTCTATATCCTGACATCCATTTAAACTTGAGGTGAAGTTTATTCCTATGGAGGAACTAATATGGAGCATAAATCTCATTCTATAGAAGCACAATGGTGACATAAGAACAATGTCATTATATTGTGTGACATGGGTGCTATTATAGGCTTGAGAAGTGATCCTCAAAAGTAGAAGAGTCATGAGCCATAATGGGATCCAATGACAACAACATTGTGTTCCCTAAAACCACTTTTATAGTCCTGGAATGAGATACAAAAGTAACAACAGTTGCTAATAATGATGTTGATCTTTATGCCTATTATTGTTATACTAAACTAGGAAGTTATGTTTTCTTAATTCTTTTATTATAAAGGACATTTTTTACCCATAATTTTCAGGCTCAGTGCAGTATAATATTTTATATTATTCATAAGTTATTAAAAGTCAAGTTTCTTTTTTTTCTCACAAGGAATTTCGCACAACCTTTGATCCTTTCACTCTATGCACTATATTAAGTACTTATGTGGAGAAAAAATTATGTTTCATATAAGCACAAAGGTGACACAAAAATGGCTTCATTATAAGCTTACAAAATAAGCCTTATAGGCAAAAGAGTTAGGAGCCACAACAACACCTTACAATGATGTTATTCTGTTCCTTAGAAATTGCGGTTATAGTTTCAAAATGAGATAGTAGAGTAATAACACTCGTTGATGCATTGATGATGCTCATACCTATTATCATTATACTAATATGCAAATTTTTATTTTTATACATTTTTTATTATAAAGTATTTTTTCACCCATAGTTTTTAGGGTCATGGTTTTGTAATTTTTCATATTATTTCTTTTTAGCCACTTTGTAATTTAGGACATTATTCCTAAGTTATGAAAAGCTGAGTTTCTTGTTTTCTCTCAAATGGTTTTATACAACCTTTGATCCTTTAATGTTATACACCCTATCAATTTCCAATCACATGTCTCTATATGCCACTCACTTCCACATGATGAATGTCAATTTGGTAATCTTGACTTCATCTCTTAGGCATTGTGTGATACTTTTATACAAATGATTTTCCTAAATTAAGACAAGCATTACCTTTTCTTAAAAATAATTCCTTTCAAAGAGAAATAATATTTTCCCATAACATAGTTCAAGCATAAGATGTTCCCTTATCTTTTTATTTTTATAACATTCAGATCCTAATAGAAAACATTACTTGAGAAGAGAGTGAAACACAATTCAAGGATCTTCATTAACATGGTTTTATTAAATCCAAATGACATACCTTGATCCATGTCGGTTTCAGTTATGAATTTATATATAATGGTTGAGACTACTTTGCTATGTCTTCTATGTATGAAAACTGCCCTTCTTCATTTTTATTTTTTGAAGGAAGAGGGACCTATTAATTCTAACTTTTCTTAAAGTTAGCTAACCATCATACTAGGCCCATTTAATTAAAATTAGGTCACATAGTCCACCAAAAATATAAATAATATAATAGAGGGATCCACCTTTTGAGTCATTATTGACAAAAAAGGTTTAATTCAATTAATATACCCATAAAAATGCATTAGTGATCCAACTAATAGATGCAATAGTGACATATGGATGCTAAAATTTAAAACGGAACCATGTAGCTGTAATATTCCTAGGAAATTAATAATAAACCCCTAACGCCCCTCTATCCATAAATTAGGTCTAAGCCATTAGTTAATATTAGTAATGGAAAATCTAAAAATTTTTGTAGAGCACAATAAAACTACAAAGATCATTCCAAGCTATACAAAGGTTAGAAACTTTAACAATCAAACAAATCAGAAAAAAAAATACACATAATTCTTACATATATAATTCTTAAATTTAGTTGATACAGATTATTTACCATATTATTTTATTATCAAAATTACTTGATAATAGCTTGGTTTCATTTCTAGGTATTAATGAGAGAACCCATGCCTTCTACATATACAAAATCAACTCCATGCTCTCTACCTATTCCTTTTTATCCAGACTCAATAATGCACTATGATTATTGATATCAGCTTTGCTTTAAGGCTTATACACAACTTGAATTTGTATTTTACAAGTACTATATTTCATCATTTTGTTAATTCTGCGTGATAATTAGAGGGAAGGAGTACCCTTAAAAAACGTGATAATGCTATATGACTGAGGGTAGTTGTTCACTATTAATAGTGATAGGACATTGTCTGAAGTAAATTTAGCATTTATTTTTTGTCAACTGAAAAAACAGAAATCAATGAGTGTTGGATAGTGAAACAATGAAGATTATGTGTAGGCTTGCCTATAATATTAACTTGTTAGTTTAATGGGTTAGTATTAAATCTACTTATTACTGTACCAATTGTGAAAAGGCAGGTCATGCCAAAGATTATTTCTTTTAACTTCTAGGTATCTAGAATGAAGAGATCTTAATCGAAAAACTCAAAGAAGGAAAGCCAAGAACACTCATGATATTGCTTTAGTTAAATCTAAAATAAAGGATGATTATTTTACGACAACGTCGGACTTGTGGTAACTATAAGAGATGATGGTAAGGCTTTTAATATTTCTACACCTACTTAAAATAGTACATGAATAATTGATTCTGGTGCTTAAAGCCATTTGAAATTTGATTATTGTAAGTTAAAAACTTTACACCATCCTCTTAAGAAATTGTTTATACAACTAAAGCTAATGAGGCCCTAAATTTAGGAGAGGGTTCTATAACCCTCACTAATAATTTGAATTTAGATTCTATTTTTGTTGTTCCATCCTTAAATTATAATCTTTTATCATTCACTCAAATAACAGTAGTCTTATCATATATCAATATTTTTTTTACCTGACTTTTGTTTGTTTAAGGGCATCTGAACAAGACAGATGATTGGTTATAGTACTAAGCAACGAAACTTATATTATTTTGACTTACATTCTAAAGGAACTAACAAGTTGACTCGAGTTTTGGCCATGGAAGATTCCTAAAATGAGAAGAATACAATTAAATTATAGTTGCAACATTGACAGCTGGTGCATGCATCCTTTAGGTTTATCTAAAAATTGTTAACTAATTTGTTTAAAAAGCTTGATGTCTCTATTTTTCATTATTATGGCAAATTCCCATATCTTTTTTTACTAAAATGAGCCTATTCTCCTTTCCCCTTATTTGTGAACCTATAAAAAGTCATCAAACTTCATATTCTTTAAGTTTAAGTAAAAGCCTTTTGGTTGGTCATTCTGATATCCAAGGTCCATCTAAAATTCAAATAACGGATCTCTTTGGTTTTTTATTTAGGTTTTTTCAATGAAGTCCAAAAGTGAAGTGATTCAATTATTTAAAAAATTTCACAACATTTTTAAGATTTTTGAACCAAGAGTAGTTTCACCTTTTTTAATGATGACAAAATGTTACTAATGATGAGTTTGTTGTAGTTGATGTGTTGAAAAGATAGTTTTTATGAAGAGATATGTTCAAAGAAAGATTGGAAGATAAAAAGGTGTTATGATGATACATTTTGATAGCCTTGGAGCTGCAGGTCATAAAATGGAACAAAGCTTATAAAGATTAAAGGGAAAAGGCTCAAGATGGAGATGAAGATAGAATGAATAGGTTCTTGAGTTTGTAATTTTTTATTGTAAATATCATCTTTATCTTTCCATCAAAGGTCTTACATCTTGATTTTTGCATTTATAGTTAGTTTTTTTCATATAAAATGCATAATCAAGAGGAGATATGTGTGAATGAGTTTTTAAAGATCCTCTTGATATAATAAATTGGTTTTGGGAATAAGTGTGATATATGTGTGTTAAAGAGTGTTGAAAGATGTTATTTAAAATGTTAGGAAAACTTTTTTAGATTAGATTTTGTGAATGTAAGTGATTTTATGAAAATAAGTTAATGTGTGTTAAAATGATAAAGTGTGGGATTATATGTTAAAGAAGTTTTAGGAGATGTTAGAAATTGTTTTGGGATTATTTGGATGTGTATGAATGTGTTAGTAATTGATTTGGATGGAATTATATGTATTTTGGATTGTGAAAACCCTATTTTGGAAGGAGATTAGTTGATTAGTAGATGCACTTGATCGACTAGTTATTACTTAACTAATTCATAGGTCCGATCAATTGAATGTGATAAAGATTGAGTTCCAACTGACAAAAGCCAATGATAATTGGAAAAAAAACATAAACAATTTGATGGGTGTCTTTTTATCTATAAATAGGTGAGTTTATATGTTATTTATACACCCAAGAGTTGTAAGAAGCTTATACAAGTGATTTAGGCCAACTTTTGTGAGATTTGGTTGAGTTTAGTGTTGGTTTTGATGAAGTTTAGTGAAGTTTATTGTGCATACATATTCAAGTTTATTTGTGAGCCCCTAAATGTTTAGGTTGCTCAAATGGGATAATTTTTTAATATTGGATTTTATGGGGTGGTGATACTGAGAGTGAATTTATAAAATGTTATACTTGTGCCCATTAAAGAAGTAAGTGATTGTTAAGATTGCCCTATAGCCTTATAAAAAGGGAGTTGTAATTGTTCTTGAATATAATGGAATACCCAATGAGGTGTTGGGAAGTGAAAGTAGGTAAAGAATTTGTCACTAAACCACTATAAAAATTAGTTTACATCTTTCTTTCTTATCTCTTTTATGTTTAAATTTTTTTAAAGTCAATTAATATTATATTGTATATTAAATTTTGTTGAACTAAGGGGTGGTTTCACCTTTGTTTTGATGATGACAATATGTTTTTACTAATTTCTATGTTGAGTTTATTGTTTTAAGATGGGTTTGATTGCTACGTATCATGAAGATGCATGTATGTTGAGCCTTGAAGTTAAAGAACATGTTTAAACTTTCTATTGATACATTGAAGGATATAGAGATGGTTACAAAACAAGTGAAAAGAGAGTGTTGAAGTTGAACTTAAAGATGAAGATGGAAGAAGATCAAGTTCAAGAGTAGAATTTAATAGGTTACTATGAGTGAGTTTTTGTGTAAGTCTTCTCTTGGTCTTACCGTAGTGTCCAAAGGCTCACACCATGTATATTTCATTCATGTTTAGTGGCATGCATATAGGATAAATAATCAAGTAGTGTTGAATATGATTTTTATGTGAAAAAAAATCCTCTTAATGTTAGATTATCATCTCAGATTTGTCTTAGGTGAATTCTAAACTTTAAATTTTGTATATTATTGTTATATTTGTGAATTAATCAAAGTTATGATGTTTAAGTTAATTATTTCATGTTCTTTGATTAATTTCATGGTTTAATCTAAATTTCAGTTGAGGCTAGATTGTTCAATGTGTTAATTGATGCTTACTGCATAAGTTGTTACCAAATATTTTTTTATTGAATGCTTAATACTTGTCTTAAACTGATCATTTAAGATAAAGTCATTCGATAATCTAGGATCTAGGTACCTAGGTTATTGGATAAATCAATAGACAATGTAGTTTAAATCAATGCATAGCTAAACTCTAGTTAATCATGAGGGTACTAGTCTTGAAATAGGGAATTTTAGAACTAGACTTCTTGATCTTTAAGCCTATTACCTAAGTCTAATGCATGACCAAACTTTAGAATATGACTAATAAAGATAAGGTATAGTCTTAACCATAGCTGCGTCTTAACTTAGTGAAGATACCTTAGAATAGGCAACACCAATCTTTAAATTAATTAAATCATCAATAACCTAAGCCTTAACTGAATAATTTAGAAAAATCAACCTTAGACCCTTTTGCAATTGATTGGAAGCTTTCTATGTTTTCTAGAATTAGTTTCAAAATCTTATTTAATTTCTTAATTTGTAATATGTAATTTTCTAGATAATTATAATCCAAATGACCTAGTACTTATATCATACACACTTCCTTGTAGGATTGATACACCAAGTCTTAAATATACTCCACTATATTACTTGTTGTGACTGATGCACTTGCTGGAAGGTTAGTCTTAAATGAATTATGATTTTGTTCATAAAAATACTAATTTATTTGATCTAATTTTGTAGTTGACAGGTCGATAACAAGTTTTTAGCTCGTTGTCAATGAAGTTTATTTATAATATTAGGAATATATTGATGTCAATTATTCTAGATATTTATTTTATTACATGTCTTATTTTCATTATTTTCTATGTTTATTTGATGTTTATATTAGAATTTTTTGTTTTATTTTTGTTTTTGTGTTTTGTTGGAAGTTGTTTTTTAGTGACTAACTTTAGTCATCAAGAAGATGTGGAGGAAATAAGACCATTGACAAGATTGCCAATGGTATGATCTTGAAGTTGATGACTGGAGTGATAGTTGGACAAACCTTTTCAATCAATTTAATTGTATCTATACCCTTGAGTCAAATAATTACTCTAATCTTGCCAATGGTATGATCTTGAAGTTGATGACTGGGGTGATAGTTGGACAAACCTTTTCAATCAATTTAATTATACCTATACATTTGAGTCAAATAATTACTCTAATTATTCTTGGCTAAATCCATCTTATTTTGAACAACCTTCACCTTTTTCTAAACTACAATATTATGATTGCTTAAATGATAATTACACCTATAGTTGGATGGATCATATAGATTATTCTTGGCATAATAAGGTTGCATTTGTGTAATCTTTATTATTTCCTAATGAGATACAACTTGACCATAATCAACGAATCCTGGAGGAAATATTAGCATCAATTAGGGAACCTAATCATGTAACGCCAACTGAGTTAGACAATAGTGGTGAGTCTATTCGAGCTCTAAGTGAAACACATTTCAAAGCTGCTGAGTGTGAAATTATTAAAAAGAAGTTTTTTTAGAGTGAGATTAATCAAGAGTCTTAGGAAGAACTTGAGCCTATAGATTTTCTAGGTATTTTAGCTTTTGATCCTTGGTCGAAAGTTGTATACCTAGACTTTTTCCCATGGTGTTTCATTTAGGGTAGACCTTATGAATTCATGACTCCACTGAATGGTGTAGGAACCTTCCACACATTGGTTTGTCATTATTTTAAGGAAGAGGATGAGCAACTGGTTGGTAGACTTAGGAAGAGAATGAAAATTCTCTAACTGTTGAGTCCATCTGAAAGACCTTAAAGAAGCACTTGTTGGGAGGTAACCCAATTATAGATGTCGAATGGTAGGTTTAAAATAAAATTAGTATGCTTTTCACATGCTTTTAGTGTATTTTCTTTTATTGTGTTTTGGTGTTTTTGGTTTTAGTTTTGAGTGTCTTATTCTGTTTCTGGTGTTTTGACCTTTTGTCCTTGATTTTTAGATGGCTGTAATTCACATCAATGTAGTGCTTTCACAATCACATCTTTATCCAAGTGTACTCTTTTCCTTTCTCTCACATATTATGCTTTATTTGTTATAATTATGAACATTGGGGACAATGTTCAATTTAAGTGTGGGGGAGGGATATGTCATTTTATCACACTTGAGTATTTCGTGTCTTATAGCATATCATTTGGTTATCTTTTTCTTAATAGATAATTTATGGAAAAATTTTTTCTATTTTTATGCTTATTATTTTCTATTTTTTTCTTTTGAATTTAATGATTTTGATGATTTGAAATATTATATGATTAATTTTGACTATTAATGA
>JAOXYD010101830.1:0-11710 GCA_028565735.1 Pinacopodium congolense | reverse complement strand
CATAATATTATATTATATATAATAATTTTATAGATATATATCATTATATAATATAATATAATAATTATAATAAATTAATTTTCAATTCTAGATTTGTTTAAAACATAGTTATAAGTAATTCAATTGAATTCTATATTTTAAATGAAAATTATCTAAATAAGAGAATTCATTTACAAATGAATTTCACATTTTACATTCATTTGTTCTAAACAGGGGGTTAGAATAGAAAAACTGTTCATTTCAATTCTGTAATTTGAATTTTATAGAATTTAACGTAACTAATTCAAATTCCACCAAAATAGTTAGAATTTTTAAATGAATTCTACAAATTTAAAAGGTATAATTTTGTTTTTCAAAGTTATTCCTATGAAGTTTTATTAATGTTAGTTTTTTTTGTGATTTTTTAAATATATTAATATATTGTTATATTATATTATAATATAATATTGTTATAATAATATAATATAATATGATATAATAATATTATTATATTATATTAATATAATGGACACTTAAGAGCCACTTTGTTGTTTCTTTTCTTTTTAGTTTTGTTAACTTTCATTATTTTTGCTTTGGAACAATGTAAAAGCAATTTTTTTTCTTTCAATGGTGTTTTTGTAATGATGTGAATTTTTACAATTTTTTATGTTTTTTTGTCAAGTAGGTTTCAAAGGTATTTGCTCTGAATTTTATTCTACTATTATCCAATTGCATTTATTTATTTTATTTTTGGCATTAGGTAAATTTGTTTGTTTGTTAAAATTAAACATTTTGTATGTATTTAAGTTTCAAACAAATGTTTCGTACATATTTAATATAGGCAACATTTTTTCAAGCTGATTTTCTATTTGTAAAAATATTTTTTCAATTTTTTTAAAATTATGTTAATATAACTATTAAAAAACTAAGGATATATTATTGTCATTATTTAATTTTATAAGCTACTATATTAGGGGGTATATTAGAAAATAGATGTAAATTAATTTTCAAGTTTAAATTTATTCCAAATATGATTATAAGTAATTCAATTAAATTATATATTTTAAATGATAACTAACCAAATAAGTGTAATTTATTTTCAAATGAATTCTACATTTTACATTTATTTGTTTCAAACAGGAGGTAGTCTCAAGTTTTATACAGTTATATGATGTCAAGGACGCAATCCGTCTTAAATAGAGAAATGACTAATGTGCCTTTCACTTTTGTTAAATCATCATGTTAGCTGAATTTTTGGCACTTTTAAATGCTCTATTCTTTCTTTATATTTGTAGACACATGTATTTAAAGGATTACTTTTCACTAAGATTTTTTTATCTATGAGCATCGTGCCACTGTTCTGGCTCTGGCACATGTACTACAGTGAAGTATTGGGTAAACCAAAGGAATTATGTTGAGAAATTTGGATAACAAAAATATATTACTTGACCCTTCCTATGTTGATATTTAGTATGGATTTACTGGACCTTAATTTCCTTTGTCATGGTTGGCAATTGCCAATAATAAGCTTGAAACGAGTTTGTGTCTGAAATTAAATGCACGAACTGAAGATTTTTTGATCAATTTTATAGGAAGTTCATGTCCTAACTTACATATAACTTATGGTGAGTACAATAAAGAGACTTGATATCCAGAGGCCAATATAATATCACTCAAGTTTAAGTTTTGACTATGCCATGATCATCATATTGATCTACTTTCTTTCTTCTTTATTTTCTTTCTTATAAAGGTGAATACACTATGTTTAAAAAGTCAGTCAATCACGAAGATTGTAAAATCACATGATCTTTCTCATTATTTGCATGATTTAATGAAAAAAATCAATTATAGATTATCTTCAAGTTCCATAAGTTATGAAGATTTCTATAAAACATTTCCTAATCATTTCTCTATTTTTTCCCTTTGAATGAAAAGTTGTATATATTTTTTGTTGGATGAACATTATCTCATCCCAACACTTATTGAATTTACAATTTTTATATATAAATTAAAAAATTACAACCTTCAATTTTAAACTGAAAGGTCACATACTGTTAATAAATCATATCATGGATGGACATTATATTTGTATCATCTGCCACTCACACATGATGAGATTATTCAATTAGAATTTTATAATTCTCATCCACTAAGCCTTACAACTAGTATACAATGAGAGTTTATTATTATACATCTTTGGAAATATATGACAAGTCAACTTGTGAATCGATCCCTTGAGTAGATTTAATATGCTATACCCTAAGTTATATCTTGCATTATACTCTCCTTTGATCTCATTTATTCCATTATATCATTATTATATTCGATTTTTTACTTAAGAGATGGGGGCAACCTATGAATACCTTTCATGCAAGTTATCGATCAAAACAAATGACCTTCCTCTATTCTTAATTATCTTTTAAATTCAATTGAATTTACTTACAAGTGATGTACTACAATATTAACTCATTTTCTTTCATCATGTATATTTATCTTTCATTCATACAATACCATGCA
This sequence comes from Pinacopodium congolense, assembly GCA_028565735.1. Lineage (NCBI taxonomy): Eukaryota > Viridiplantae > Streptophyta > Magnoliopsida > Malpighiales > Erythroxylaceae > Pinacopodium > Pinacopodium congolense. The sequence goes on along the minus strand of JAOXYD010101830.1, from coordinate 9,214 downwards.
GATAATAAGTTAAATATACATAAAGTATGAATTGAGTTTATATGTCTACTCTAATATACATCTTAAAAACTCACATTTGACACCTTAATACAGATATAGTGACCTTTTGGTCACTCTAGCTAATTTTATTTATATCCATTATCTAAGACAACATTAATGGTTTAAGATTCGCTCTCAGTTATCACCTAAATAATAAGTCTTAAACTTACCTTATCTCTAGTCATTACAAAAACACTACGCAATTGCCCAGATAAGAAAATTAATCCCTTATATGTCTGATATAATCTTTTAACTTTTATGTAAAACAAATTCACATAAAGTATACATTTTCTAGAAAATCAACGACCTATAATTAAACAATATGATCATTCATTTGATATTTGAAAATGACTTCACAATAAGTGAACATACATGTAGGAATATTTATTTATTATATTTTAATATTTACATAAATCTTGAAAATTCACATGCCCAATGTATATATCTCAAGAAATTGACTTTGTCATTGGGTTTGTCATTATATCTCGTATAGATATATATTTCGTATTCACTTTTTTGTGCAACTATATCTTTCACACAATTATATTTAGTATCTTTAAACTTGGTTTTATAAATGTATTTTGGGATTCTCTATTATAAGCAATCATTAATGCCTTTAATTATTCCCAAATTAACTAAGAATTTTCTAAATCACACATCTTTTTGTACTATAGTTGAAAAATGTTATAAATTCAGCTTATCATTGTGGATAATACAACTTAAGATAGTTTCTTAATTTTTCATAATATCACACCATTATTGAGTAAGAAAATAAATCTGGAGGTAGATATTCTTTTATCTAAATTAGCTCCCCAATCTACAACTGTATAACCTTATATACATGGATCGTTACCTTACTAACATAATGCATAATCAACATTACCTTCTAGATACCATATTGTTCTCTTTACTTCTTTCAAATGCACGATTCCTATATTGAATTGATATTTGCACACCACTGCTATAGTGTAACAAATGTTTGATCTTGTATGCATCATTACATCCATAATATTTTCTATGGTACTAAAATAAGGAATTTCTTTCATTTGGTCCCTTTCTAGTGGCATTGATGAGTAAAATTTCTTGTTGATGCCTTCACCCTTAGCTATGGGATTATCAATTGATTTATAATCTTACATACGAAATCATCAACTATTTCTTGAATATATATTGTTTAAGAAAGTGACAATAATCTATTTAAAAAATATCTTGAAGTCTTAATTCTAAGAACGTATGCAACTTCTCTCACTTCTTTCATCTTAAATTTAATGACAACTAATCTTTGATTTGCTTTGAGAAATCCACAATCATTACAACCAATCAAAATTCCGTCCATGTATAAAGATAAAAAACACAAATTTATCTTTAGATCTTCTAGTATAAATACAATGGTCTTGCCTAAATCAACTTTAATAATTGATATACTTTATTTTCTTGGCCTGTGTTGCCAAAACCTATAGCTTATTCTATATGGATTTCTTTTAATTCTCCATTTAGAAAGCAGTCTTTATATCTATTTGACGTGATTCAACATCTATATTGACTACTATAGTTAAAACAAGATAGATTAAAGCAAACTTTATAATAAGTTAAAAAAAAATTTCTTCATAATCAATTTTTCCTGTTGCATGTATTCTTTAATTATAAGGCATGCCTTATATCTGTCGATACTATCATTAATATTTTATTTTATTTTGAGAACCTACTTGTTTCCAATAACTTTTTGTCTTTTAGGGAGATCTACCAAGTCTTATGCTTCATTAGAGCTTAAGGAAGACTTCTCTTCCTACATCTCTTTCATCCATTTTTCTTTGTCAAGGTTAAAATAAGCCTCATTTTCATTCGTTGGTTCATCTTCATCTTATGGGATAATTATGTAAATTTTTCCTTCAATTTTCAAATCAATGTTGGGGATTTTCACAATTACTTTAACGTAACTGAAGTTTATGATAAAAAAAATTGTCAAATTCTTGATTACTCCCACTCAGAACAAATACAGTGGGTAAACATGCATTAAATGGTAACATGAATTTATCTTGAATCAATTCTTCATTCTCTATATTCCTCCTACTTAGATGAAGTCTCGTTGATTCTACATAACTTATTCATCTTGATTAACTGTCTTATATAAGGTTAAATTTTTACCTATTTTTTCATGCCTTATAAACTTATTCTCTATAAATGGGACATCTCGTGATTTAAATTCAGTTATTTCTCTATTACCTTATTCACTTATAAGCACATACCCTTTTAAATATTTAGAGTATCTAATAAAGATAATTTTCTTCTCTCTATGACCTATTTTCCTATATTTATGAAGAAATCTTGAACATAGGTAACATTCCTTAATGTCTTAAGTTTTCTATGTCAGGCTTTTCTATGTCAGGCTTTCTACCTATCCATGTCTTATATGGGATACTTGTAACTAATTTCTTTTACACTTGATTAAGTAGATAAATGGCTATTACCAAATCATCACCCTTAAAGGTGATAGACAAATTTTATTATACCATCATGAATCTAATCATTTATGATAATGTCCTTTTACTATCTTTTAGTGATGCTATTTTTATTATAAAGTTCGAAGAATAATGAACTGATTTTCTATTCCTTTTCATCACATGATATCTTGAACTCATTAGACAATTCTTCTTATCATTAATTAGTCCTCAATGCTTTTATTTTCTTATTTAATTAATTTTCACCAAATTCACACACTTTATGTAGCAATAAAAATGCTTCTATTTGTAAGAAATACCTATTGTAGTTATCTATAGAAAAAAGTGACAAAATAAACAGCCCCACATCTTGTCCTTACATTCATTAAATCACAAATGTCAAAATAAATTAATTTCTATAGATACATAGCTCATACTCTTTTTATAAATTACTTTTTTTACCATTTTATCAACTAGATAATATTCACAAATAAGTAAATTTACTTTATTTAAATAACTTATTAGATCTTTCTTTACTAATCACTTTATTTGATTTTGATCAATATTACATTGTTTAGCATGCCACAAAATTGCATAGACATTCAAATTACTAATTAAAGAAAATAAAGAATAATTAATATTATCACTTGCATCAACAATCTTTAAAACAATGAAACCATTTATCATAGCACTATGACCATAATAAATATTTTTCAAGATACAAAAATCGTTCCACCACTTATGGAAATTTATATTAAAAGTAATTATAACTAACTCCAACATAGATATAAGATTCCTTTAAATATTTAAAGCATACCGTACTTTATATAGAATTAGAGAATGAGTGCCACGCACTACTAGCATACATAACTACATATGCCAATCACTTATATAGCAACTGTATAACTGTCTACTATATAAATGCATCGTGTTCTACGTAGGATTTTATGGAATTTGATGAAGACATTCCTATCTCTCACAATATAGTTAGTTACTCAGTCTACAATCCAAAAATGATGTGATTCAGATAGAAAGGTAGAACGGGAGACATCCGCAAAGTAAGTGTCTATATTATAGGATTATACCGTTTTTAGACTCACTATAGTTACGAGTTAAATGACCCTTATTATTACAGTTGTAGCACTTGATTTTTTCCATGTTTATCTTTCTAAAAAGATGTTTTCCCTTTTTATAGTTGTTCTACTTAGCCTTTTCAAATCCTGAGTATTATGATGAGGCCCTTTATTTCTTTTCCATTTTAGCCTCCTATGATCCTTACGTCCTTTATTCATATCTCTCTATGAGGTAGAACTAACAACATATACCTTAAAAATCAACGTAGGAGCTTCAAGATGTTCTTCTTGTAACATGAGATACTCAAAGCATCCTCCATTGTCTTGATTCCATTAATATGTCAAATACATCTTTATACACCCCCAACTTAAAGGTAGAAAATAGATTACAGCTTGCACTTATTGTTTATTAGATAGTTTGTGGCCAAAGTCTCTCAGCTTAATTATCATATTTGACATATGTCTCAAATACCTTTACATTTATATGATCAGAGTGCTTCTTTTAAGTGTCAAGCTTAATAGTGAGTGATTTCAATTTAGCTATAGAGTTACTTTTGAAATGTTCAATTAAAGCGGATATATGTCCTTGCATGATCCATAGTCACTGTACTCGTGCATTATATCATAGTCCATATTGTTCAACAACGAAATGCGTCCTAACGAGTTCCATTTTTTTTCAATTCTCATAAGCATCATGATCCCTTTTATATTGGGTTATTTCACTATACTCATGAACATCTATGATTATGTTAAATGGTTCTAGAGTCTCTTGCTCTTCCAATATATATATATATATTGGATTTTTTCATGTTCCATATTTCATAATTGTCACAATTCCATTTTTTACGCTTGTTAAGTTCAACGACAATGCCCTTTAATGTAGTAATCATATTCAAAACACTAAGATTCTATAATAAAAAAATATTATAGTCACACGTTATTGTCATGTGGCTTATATATTAAAGGAATAATTAGAATTTAATTGCTTATAAAATTGAAAAATCATATATGTCATCAGTCATCATTCATAATTAATTCCAATTACTATGCTCAAATATAATTTAATTTCTTCAACTAAATAAATTAGTTTTTCCTTAATTAGAAAACTTATTCATGAATTTTTCAACTTAAAAAATTAGTTTATCATTAATTCAAAACTTTATTCCTAATTTTTTTCAACTAAATGAATTAGTTTATCATTAATTAGAAAACTTATTCCTAATTTTTGTTATAAACTTATTTCTAGTTTTTTAACTAAACAAATTAGTTTGTTTAATTAGAAACTAATTTATAATTCTAATTCAACTAAAAAATAGTTTATTTCAATTACAAAACTCATTTCTAATTTGATGTAATTAGAAATTTCTATTTACTTTTTCAATCAACTAAACAAACTAGTTTATTATTTTTAATTAGAAGACTTATTTCTAATTTTTTAATTACAAACGCATTTATAATGTTTTGTTTAATTAAACAAATTAGTTTGATTTAATTAGAAAACTTATATCTATTTTTATTTTAATTAGAAACTCATTCTAATACTTTTAAATGAATTAAATAGTTTAAATTAATTAGAAAACTAATTTATAATTTTATTCTAATTAGAAAACTTTTTAAGTTTTTTATTATTCAACTAAACTAACTAGTTTTTTAGTTAGAAAATTTAGAAAACTTATTTTGAATTTTATTTGAGTTAGAAACTTATTTCTAATTTATATTCAACTAAACACAATAGTTTACTTTAATTAGAAAACTAATTTTTAAATTTATTATAATTAAAAACTTATTTTTAATTTTTATTTAATCAAAAAAATTGATTTATTTTGTTTGAGAACTAAATTTCTATGGTGGGTCCCTAAATTCCCCCTTTCCTTCTTTTTTAAATTTTATATATTTTCTTATTACATTAAAAAAAAGGTATTGGGAGGTATCAGGGTGTTCAATGGTTGCTTCAACCTTTGAAGGGCAAAACGAGCACGTGCACTTTCTTCAACCTCTAGTCATTTATCCTCCTCCTTTTCATTTCTTTCTCTTCTCTCTATTTGTCTAGCCATTCATCACCTTCATCAAGTTCATGCCACTGTTCATCCCCTTTATTGATATTCGACGATAATAACAAATGCAATAAGAGCCAAATATCCTTTTATAGATGAAATTTTCATCGTCTGTTGTGACAAGGTTACAGCCAATAACAAGGAAATACCACAAATTGTTTCTCAACACCATTGTCCATTCATATCTTGTCTTTCCAGGGAATCAAAGATCTATCCATTGTTAGATCTGATACTCATCGTTGGTAACTTTAAAAAAAAAGGGGAGAGCACAGAGGAACAATGTTATGATTAATCAGAATAAGGCAATAACCTTTAGATAGGGAGACAGGAAGAATTAGAGAGAAGAAGATTACAACAAAATTAATATTTGATAAATCCTTTCTTATAGTTTGTTACAACCATATAGGGAATTCAGTATAGTAAGTGGCCAATCATAGGAGACTGTATGTAACTAAGAATGTCATAAGGATTCTTTGACTGACTAATGAGTTAATGCTAAAATATAAGTATAATGACAACTTTTAGAATTAAAAGATGCAACAATGTTTCTGAGTTGAAAAAACATTCGAAATCCATTATTATGCTACCGTTTCTCCTTTACTATTATGCTACCATTTCTCTCGTAAGAAAGCCCTCCCTCTTGATAATCTTGTCCACAATGTTGGAGTCTAGGTATCTATGTTGAAATTTAAATAGGGTTCTTAGGTTGTCTCTTTGATTGATCCATCTATCCACTTTACTAAAACCATGGCTACCAGCTTGTTATGGCGTTTGGCAAACTTTCTGTCTAAGATCTCCTTTAGGGCTCTATCGATAACCTAAAATGTGATGGAAGCTCCGATGATGCCCAATCTTTTAAAAGGTGGCATTTTTTGAATAGACATGAAATGTGAGATGTATTAGCAACTCCATTGGAAGTTTTAGGGTGTATATGATTGCATCTCCCCTCATAATAACTTGATAAGGGTTGTAATACCTTGGTGTCAACTTGTGGTTAGGTCTTCTTTGAAGTGACCCTTACCTGTATGGATATAGCTTGAGGAGTACCCAATCATTGAATTCGAACTCCTTGTCATATCTCCTATGGTCTATATATTGCTTCATATGGTTTTGTGCCCTTTAGAGATGAAACCTTTTAATCGCAATGGCCACCTCACAATCTTTCATGATCTGATCCACCAACAAACTTTTAAAGTCACAAGAAAGTATAACACATACATAGGGGGAAGAGAGCCATAAAAAACCTTAAAAAGGGAACTATTGATAGGTTCGTGGAACCATTTTGCTCATCTACCGAGTGATAACCATTCTTCCTATCTACTAAGTTGTCTCCATAGAAGCAATAGAGGTTTGTCCCTAATACCTTGTTTCTAACTCTGTCTAACCATTAGTTTGGGGGTGGTAGTTTGTAGAGAAATTTAGGTTCACCCTTTTTAGTTTGAATATTTTCTTCTAGAACATGCTTAAAAATAGAGGATCCTTATCACTCACAATTTTCTTTAGCATTCCATGTAGTTTAAACACATGATCCAGAAACATTTGACCTAGCTTTATAGAAATTATAAGGTGCTTGATTGGTATGAAGTGGGCATACTTACTAAATCTATCCACTACTATGAAGGTAATTGATTTCCCTTGGGATTTAGGTAGTCCCTCTATGAAATTCATGCTAATTTCTTCCCAACACCTTCCGAGTTTAGGCAATGGTTACAATTTCCCTGGATATGCTACATTTTCATGTTTGTTTCTTTGGCATATTGTTAGGCTTGGATTCAATGTATTTTCATATCCATTTCATGCCAATTTAATGTACATTTATCCTAAATTAAGAAGACGTAGAGACCATTTTTATAGCAAGCTAACACTGATTTTAGAGGAGAATTTATATCAAACATCTACTTCTTTTCTTCTTTCCTTAGTTTTTAGATTTTTCTTTTCTATTTCTTTTTTAGGCTTTGTATCCTATATTTTGAGGTTATTTTAAGGATTCTCATGAGTTATTTAAGGTGATTGAAGGTTGCCTAAAACTTTGTATCATCATTTGATGAAATCTAAACCCTTATTTCCCTGATTTCATCTCTTTTGTTCATACATGTGCAAGAACTTAGGTTGTTTCACTTTGATTCGAATTTTCTTGTTTATTTATGATGTTTTGAGCTAAATTCTAGTTAAAGATAGGCTCGTAACACTCTAATACCCCCTGAGAGGATATTAGCATGCTAACTCTCGGACTCGCGCTCACACGAATGCTATAGATTTTACATTTATTTTGCGGAGATGTTTACCAATTATTAACATGCAATCATTTTTAGATATTGCAGCGAAAATAAGAATTGTGCAACAAACGTTCAACAGAAAATTTACAACATCATCTATAAGTACTTGTATAATTCGCCAAAAAGTTTACAGATACAAGATAGACATTCAATGTTATAAGCACTTAATCATAACACAAAAGACATAATTTGGCCAATTCTACAGTCTAATGTCCTACCTCATTTCCTTCCTGCTAGCACCTATACGGGGAAAACCACCGTGTTAAGCGATAACGCTTAATAGGGAAAAGATAAAGCAAACATACACATGGACTGTCCATAATAGTCATGCTGAGCAGTAATATATACATGAAGCAATGATCAAGCACATCAGAAGCATTGAGTAAAATATACAAAATCAACTTCATAGATAGTCAAATCATAATTAATCCAATTAAACAATCAAATTAGAAAATCATTCAGAATATATCAAAAAAATTTCAAACTGTTATTTTAATTCTTCAGTGCAGGATAGACCATGTCTGCATAAAAATTCACTCCTTCCTTTATTATCAAAATCAAATAGTTTCAGAATAAATCAGTAATTAGATACATATAATCAGAACACAGATAGACTGCCAGTCTAAAAACATAGTAGTGGGCGCAGGACAGAACAGCCAAAGCCCGTAATCAGAACAGTCAGAGACTGTAAAAAAGAAGAGCTTATAGCTTTAATAGTAGAATAGACATTGTCTGTAATATAAAATAGCCTTAAGCCATAAAAGATAGTGCAATCATAGATTGTGACAGAAGCAGTTGTTAATTCCCTATAAGCCGGCCTAACTACGCACGGCTAGGATTAACAATATTCAAAATTAATCAGTTTAGAATAAAGCTTTGCTTATTTTCAAAAAAGTGTTGTTAGTAAATGGTAACACTTTGAGCTTTAAAAAATCAATTGTTAAATCATAGAATTTCATACCCAAATCCAAAAACATATAAACATATATGTTATTCATGCTTCACTTAAGCCTTTCATCGACATTACACATTTCATTACTTAAATTCGAAAGTAATGCATAAAAGCATGGGATAATCACTTGCTAAGATCATACATTCATATAATTTTATCATTACCATCATCGCCTATAAACTTCATTAAAACTCCATCTTCATGTCTAAAATCATTCAGTCTAGTCAGGTAATTCAATCATATGTAATGAAATTCCAGATCACACATTTATTTGACTCAAGTCCAAATTACCATGATAATCATCCAGACATTACACATCAATTAGTTACCAAAATTCCAGATTACCCAACAACCTTTTTAGAATCTTTAATCCCAATTAATC
>JAOXYD010101819.1:0-11711 GCA_028565735.1 Pinacopodium congolense | reverse complement strand
TTCTCTAAAGTCCTATAAAAACATGATCAAATATTGAAAACACATAAGCAACATCTTATTTCAATAATTACCTAAATATGCACATAAATCACATGAATTTTCCCCTCAAACTCAAGCTAATAATCACAAATCCATGCCTAAAATATGTATAATTTAAGTACTATCAAAATAAAATAGTCATTACATGTTAAGATCAGTTAATCCAATCTTTAAGATCTAATTCCTTAAATCATCATAATAGTTTCTTAAAGAAACTTTTCTATTTGCTTTAAATGACGCATAATACTATTGAAATATCTAATTAGGTGATAGGTTCATTCAAAGCATCAACAACATCTTTTAATTTACCGTACAAAGATGCTCTCTGAAAAGTAAGAATAAAAGCCTAAACAGAAGTTATCTGAAAATGTAACCTATCCGACAAATGTTCCAAATCCATGTGAATTGACTACTCTATGATACTATAATTAATAAACAACTTTATGAGAATCCAATGAGACTATAATTATGCTATAATGTGAGTAGAGTGATTGGATATTTTTGTCCAATGAGAGTTAAGAAAACGATTAATTTTGAAAAGACAAAATAGAAAACGATTAATATTCTTGATGTAATCACAATATAGATGTTCTTTTTTGGGGTTGTCGATGCTCCTCACATTCCAACATATCATAGTCATTTATGAAGAACGGAAGGTGATGGTTGGGGGAGTTATCTACTAATTCTTCCTCTTAAGCCTTCTTATTTCCATGTCCTTAAATCCCTCTTTAATTTCTATTGTTTCCTTAAAGGTTGTTGAACACTTAATATCTACTTTGTAGATACTTATTGTTTTTTCCATATGGAAAGTTGCTTCTTTTTTCTAGTAAGATTGTGAGTAATCAAATGAGCCTTAAAAACTTCCTCTAAATTTTGTGACATTACATGATTAATATCTTAAATTCTAGTCTCTATAACATAGTCCAACAGATTTTGACTCTACACCATAAGATTGGAAGCAATGATCTTAAAATTTGTCTATAAAATTTAAGGCATCACTTGATTGATATCTTGAACTTTAGTCTCCAAAACTTGTTTCAAAGGATTCTAATTCTATAATTCAATTTGGGGAGCATTGATCTCCCTATATTTCTATATAATTATTACTAGATTTGTTTGTACCTTGCACGTATGTAGTTTCAGGTTTGCTAGTAATGATTTCAAAGCTTATCCCGAGTAACTCCATATAGCCTCCTTTAATAAGTTTCCTTCCTATTAGCTTCCAATCTGTTCCAACCTTTTTTGTGATGATGGTCTCCATCAATAAGTGACAGCCACATCATCTAGGTAGAGCTTATTAGTCTTATTCAATGGTATTAACTGGATTAAATTTGGCAAATCCTGCTTTATATCAATGATTATTGCATAATTCACACTCCTCATGGTAGTTATTGCCTCATCCATATCTATTGGTTTGCACACATAAGTAGCTAAATAGCTAAGTCCATTTGTTATACAATACTCCAAAGTTATATTATGAATATTAATCTAGATAGGGACTTATTTAGTCTTGATTTCCTATAGATTAATGCCTAGCCTTCACTTCTGCATAAAGGGTCAAATTCCATTGTAATGCCACAATCCATTTTCCCTAATTTTCTAAGCATTACTAAAGCTATTGAACTTGAAAAGCAAAATGCCATCATCTATCAGCAAAACCTTTTTCAAGATCATGATTTTTCTAAGGTTTAATTGCTCATTGCTATAATAAAGGGAAGGTAGATCTAGTTTCACGAAAAAGTCCCATCAAAGTTATGCTTAACTTCAGTGCTCCTTCTTTAAGAGTTTAAATAGATGAAGCTTCTAAGCCACAGTGCAATCTATTTCTAAATGAATTATCCTTAACCACCAATGTCCATAAATGAGAGAGAGAGAGAGAGAGAGAGAGAGATTAGATAGGAAAATCAAAGGTTTAAGAAGAAGTCATAAGAGAAGAACCAAAGACCAAAAGAAAGAATATAGAAGGATGGCTTAATCCTCCCGAGGAAGGAGAAAGGTGGGAGGTCATATTTTTCAAGATATGGAGAAAAAAATATAAGAGATTAATAGATTTTCAAAGTATCATTACTATAAACGGTAAAGAAAATGGGTGTGAAATATAAAAGAAGAAACCAAGGTTATTACTCTTAAAGAAGAAGAAAACTGTCTAAGGGGTTCTAGATTGGATAGGCATATGAAAAAGTGAGGAATATGTCAAAGAAGAAGAGTCCGAGACCAGAGGTAAGCAGTGACATCTAGTCTGGAAAGGTTATGGCAAACCAGAGAGGATGAAGCAAATAAAGCTAAAAGACTAAAATGAAAGTGTCTTAGAAGTGCAAGCAAAATATAATTTTTTATTGTCATCCTTGTTTTATTTCTTTTTATTTTAGATGAATCTAAAACACTAAAATATGTCTTGTAACAAGTCAAAGAAAGAAAGGAACTTCAAATTTTTATTTATTTATTTTATATTTATTATATCATAATAAAGAGAGGGGAATAAATTTTTATCTCACTCAATTGAATATTATTGTTTCAATAATATTATTCAATATAATATTCAATATTAGGAAACATTAAATAAAATTCTTCTCATGCCACCCCTTTATACAAGGTGGCTATTGGTGGCCATTAATGAGTGGTTACCTAATTGTTCTTTAGGGGAAAGAAGTGATGATGATGATGAATAAGAAAAGATAACAAATAAGAGAGAGATAATAAGATATAAGTTAATAATAAAATAAGGGAGAAAAGAGCTAGGAAAGAACTTCTAACAAAATGAAAAAGGCAATAGCTAGTAAGGGGAGATTTCAGTACACAAATAAAAATAAAAAATAAATTGCAAGGAAGTTTTTCTATATTAGTGTATAGGTAGTCAAACATTTGTAGAAAATGAGAGGAAATGTAGAATAGAGAAAAGTAGAAGCTTATCTTCAATGTTATATCTTGTTACATGAAAATTTTGATGAAAATTAGAAAGAAAGAAAACAAGGTTATAGAATTAAAAAGTGGTGAGGCCCTAAAGGAGAAAAAAAATTGATCTTAGTCTCCTTTAACTCTGCTTCTACATTTCATATCCATTTTTGGTGGCCATAATCATGTTTTTAGTTTTTAATGTCCTAGCTAGAAGATTAGAGAAAATAAGCAGATCTATAATTTGCAAATACAAATGTACCATTCAAATGGGTTCATTTTGTTAAAGATAGTGATACCCTATTAGGGAATAAGAATATTGGCACATAACAGCATGTCCCATTAGATGACGTTCTACAAGACGATAGTTAGTGTCAAAAGCAAAAGAATGATGAAGATTTTTATATGATTGATAACAAAAAGATGAATGTTGCTTTATCACTACTTTAAAACACTAGTTGGAGTTTGTATTGTTATTGATGCAAAATATTGTTTAAAGTTCCTTTATATCAACTCATAATGATAAAGGTATAGACATATATAAGGATTTTTAGGTTAAAGTGTTATCAATTATTAAATATTACACATTTATTAATAATCAATTTTTAAAATTAAAGCTTAACAAATTTAAATTTGATTCTGAATAAAGATAATAAAGTAGCCTAATAATAGATATAATTATGTGAGACAAAGTTTATAGAAGAAGTTGCTATCATTTCATTATGGCCCAACTATTTATTAGGCTTGCAATGAGGAGGCATGATAAAGTTATTATAAAGAGCCACTATATCTCCTATACTTATTTAAGTAAGTTTCTTAGATGTACAATTTTCTCTCTAATCTGTTAAGAGATTCAAACTTTAAAAAAGGTCCAAAAATATAATTTAAAGTAAATTCTATTAAGGACAACTAGAAGTTATATCAATCATTTTGAAAGTCAGAGAGCATGTTCAAGTTAGAAAGCACTTACGTAAAGAAATTAGTTGTTTGCTCATATGGAAATGAATAATAAAACATATAGTCTTCGGCATTATTTCCATTTACAAAAAGTTCATAGTCAATCTTGACCGATTACTAAGGTTTATAAAGTTCTTAAAATGTCATTTGTTAAGTGTGAGTTTCTTGTTAAGTTTTTTAAAAGGGTTATAATGAATAATATAGATATTGGTATGACAAAGTTTAGGGTTGTTGCCTTCATACAAGCTATATGTAGTTATTAAGGGAGAAATTTGAAATATTATGGTCCAAGAAAGTGGAATGTGATATCATAATGCATAAACATACTCCAATACAAATACAACCAACTAAATATCTAAACACAATGCAAGGATATTGGTTTTTGAGTCAATTACCAAAGATGAAACATAATAATCTCTAAAGAAGAAATGTTATAGTAATGATAAAAAAGCATAAAGAACACAAAAATTTACAACTCATGCATTTAAATGTTACCACTAGAATAACTGATGGCAACTTTGGTTGTCATCTGAGTGGGAAGTTAAGGTCCACAGATGGATCAACAAGTTTTCAAATCTAAAATCCACTAACATAGTTTATAAAGAGCTTCAAATTGCTATTTTCTTGGCATGAACATCTTGTTGTCTCCATAATTGAATATCATCTAAATTATATTAGGAATAATGGAGTTGGACTAAGTAAGAATATATTATTGAAGATTTATATGAGAAGAAAAAATAGGTCTTACATTGCTTCCTCTTTGATAAATACAAAAGTAGGTGTAGAAGAGGCTTGGCTTAGGAAAATATAGTACAAGATAGCCTTTTAAGAAGCTTTAGATGGGATCTCTCAATTCTTCTAAGTTATGTTACCTTATTTGCACTCATCAATAAATGAGAAATGCATGTCTCACTCTTGATGGATAAAGGATTTAGATTCCAGGAGCAATGTCTCTTTTACTCTCTATCTAATAATACGTCTATTTTTTTAATACTAGTTATTTTTAAGTTCTATTAAATAAATTGAAAAGGCCTTACATATGTAGACTTAGAGGCTAACACACCATTATGAAAAGATAATCCTCAAATCATATAGAAAATGCTACTCAAATATAAATTCCTTTTTAAAAAATATTCAAATATAAATTCTTAAAATAAGGTTTTCTTACAAATAAAATGCCTACCACAATTTCACTCATAATGAAAATGAAAAGAAACTAGCACATGAAAATTTGATATGAAAAGGGGCATAGAAAGATAAGGTTCTTTTTTTATCATTTCAAATTCTATTATTCATTTTTATAATAGGCTTTGGTTATATCATTTTAAGTTCTTCTCTAATTTCTTTTACAATGCAATGAAAACGACAAAAAAACCATCATAGGAAAAATGATGTAGAAAAGCAATATTCATTCACCATTGAATTGAGAGAAAGGAGATCAATAAAATAAGAAGTAACATAAAACAACTATCAGGCTTTAATAAATTAGTTTCCTTAATCTCTTATAATGTGATCTTTTATGTATGTATATTATTTGTATTATTTTATTTTAATCTTAGTTTAATTAGTATCATGCTTTCAAAATCATTAAAATCCCCTTTGCAACCTTAGTTCTTATGGTTCCATATCAATTGAGACTTTTCTAACAAATGAGATATATACTAATTGCCTAAGCATTAAATATATGCAAGCTTAAAATGAAATAAAAAATCATTTTTCTTATTTTTATTTTCATTTTTATCAATTTTTAAGTGATAATATAATGTGAGAGGAAAATTCACTCATAAAATAAATCATTAAAAGGCAAGGTAAGATTAAAAGAAAACTTAATAGAGACTAAGCCCAAAACAAAATCCAAAAGTATGTAGGTCAAATCCTAAAATCTTAAGTTCATACTATAAAGCCTATAAACTTAGTTCAAGCTAAGTTATAGGTATTAAATCATAAACACTATGTATTTATTTTAAGTCCATCTCCTTTGTTCCAACTACTAAGTTTCTTTATAGGCATTTATATTTCATTTTAGGCCATAAGATATAGCTCTTACAATTTTCTCTGTTTCAAGAACTATGAAATAGATCTAGGAAATTTCTATATTTCAATCCAAATGGTGTAGTTTTTTTTTCCTCCTATTTAAAGCCATAAGACCCAAATTTAGATGTTTTCTCCATTTTAGGTCCTAAGACCCAACCCTAGGAGTTTTCTTCCACTTAATCCCTAAGACAAGGCTCTATGCTTTTTCTATATTTCAAGCCTTAAAAACTTATCTCTAGGCATCTTTATTTTTGTTTTAACCCTTAGGTAAGACCATAAACTCTTAGGCATTCAACTATATTCTTTTAGTTTCACTATAAACCTTATGACTATACCTTTAGATATCTTCCTTTTTATCTAAAGCCTTATGATAACACATTTAGGCATCTTTTATTATTTTAAGCCCTATGACATTAGCCTTAGGCATCTTTTGTTTTTCATTTTAATCTCTATGATCATCCCTCTTGACATCCTTATTTATGACTTCATCTTTAAACATTTTTGCTTCCTATGTTAAACCAAATAAGACCATAAACCCATAGAAATTAAGCCATATATTTTATTTCATTTCTTAATCTTGATTTGAATACATGCCCAAATATATTCATTATGAACTCCCTAAATTTGTATGAACACTTTCAGATATAGGTAATCACATAGGTGAGTAAATAAGGTACCTATCACTTTCCTATTTTACAAATCACGCCCAAACGTTTTTTCTAGTTGGAACTTCTAGTTCTTTTCCTTAAGTTTTTCTCTATTTTTATTTTATAACCTAGAGTGCCCACTCTATTGAAATAAATTAAGAAAATGTTAGTGAGGTGTATAAATAAGCTCCTAATATTATAGAAACCATATGGAAAAATGTTTAGATTAATGAATTGCCTAAATCTTCTTTAACATTAGTCCACCTGGGAACTAGTTTTAGCTAGGGGATTCATTTAATGTTAGCATGGCAATTTAATTGGCCTACAATGCCAAACTCAAAATCTTATGAATTAAGGATTGAAATTTTTCTAGAAAAATTTTAGATTATTATACTTGACATAAACTTTAAAGTGGTTTAAAATCAATAGAAACCTCACGTCTATCAAGATTCCTAATGAAAATTAGGCACTACCACTTAGTATTGGGGGAAATGACTTCATTTCAGGGATATCCCATAAAATTGGAATACCTACCACCTTAACTTAGTTATTTCTATGCATATTTAAGTTTTAAAATCCCCTCCCATCAAAACTAGGCAAAGTGATGATTTTATATAAGTTTCACTTCTTTGAAAATAGTTTTTATGACCTAGTATATTCTAAAATCAATTACCTAAAGTAATTTCCATTCTTTCAAAAGGAAAATCATGGAAATGATTCATCCCTAAGTGATTTCTACAATTTGATGGACTTGAATCATGTTTTGAATCCTTATTATGATTTTCATACTTCTTCACATATTAGCTCATTAAACTTTCTAAATCTTTAACTAAATAAGTTTATTGGTCATATTCTTGAATTTTTGAAAGAGTTAGAGCTAAGTTCCATTGATTTGTTTGTGAATGACTATTAAAAAGAATTCTAGCTGTTTTTTTATCATTTGTAGAGCTACATCTTTTCATTGAAGAAAAGATCTTTGAAATTAAGTGCCATCCTATACTCAAGTATGCAAATTTTCATGAGAAGAGAAAGTACAAAAAAGGAAACACAAAGAGATGTTGGTCTTGTTTTCTATCATAAAATCCACCTTGGTCTTTAATTAGCTAATTTTCTATTTATGAGCTATGTAAATTTATAGCACCATCTAGACATGGAAAGCATTTTAGAAAAGGAGAGCAAGAGATGGGAGGTGAAAAGATATAGTTAGTTTTAACTTGATAGTGATGTTGATAGCATATGTTAGTTATAAGAGGATAATTTGACTAGAGCTAGTAATACAAGAAAAGTTCATAAGATAGAGCTAACGAAAATGGTTATATAATGGCTATAAAGCTATCATGCCATAAACCTAAGGAGACAAGATTTTTGATAGATTGTCCTTAAATAATGAGACTCAAACATACGTCAAACCATCGAACTAAGGCTAAGTGAACTTGTACAAACTTACAATGACCTAATATATTCCAAAATAAAAGAAATATTCTTATCATTACCTATTAAACAATCATTCAATATCACCATATAAATTTAAAGTTAAAGATAAATAAACTATCTAAAATATTAGTTATAATGTTCATTTGACATCCTATCCATCTAATGCATATTTATAAGCCACCTAGATTTTAACGCTTTTCAACCCTTATATGCAATATCAGTTGCAATAAGGAAGCATATATCAATTTTTTTAAAAAAGAGGAAGAACAAAATAAGTATAAAATTCATACTTTAATACTATTATATAAGAAAGAAACTATATTATTAATGCTTATATGGAACCACTCAATATAGGTGTAGGCAATCTAAGTTAGGAGTAGGTTTATATGCCCTAGTTAACATGTCTCTACCAACAGATTAGTATATATCACTATCTAATATCAACTAGTTTGTCTAAGTAGATGAATTGGTGCCTCCCTAATACGACATCGATGGATATGTCTTAACCAAAGAAGTGTTATCTTTTGCATTCTGACATCAGCTAACCATTAACCATATACAATCACACAATCACATGAATCACAACGTGCCCTTCATAAACCTTGCACCACATAAAAACATGCATACATAAATCATACATCATGCCAATTGCATATAAGTCATCGATATTTTGATCAAAAACATGCACACACCACATGCATAACAATGATTGCATATCAATTATCCTATATGATCACACTCTAGTTACGAATAACACCTTTATGTCATTAATTTAACAAAATCTTAAATTTAGCATAGTCCCTACTTCGAGGCTTTATAACATTAACCTAATCTCAATCAAATTATTAAATGAAAATAATTATTGATCGCACAATCAATAAATGACAAATCCAATAAAACCTTAATTAACACATCATAGTTGTTGTTTGTATTAATGTACCCAGGGTTTTTTTTTATAATAACTTTTTTTTGTTCTCTACCTAAATCCCTCATAAATTTTTTAATATTTTTATGGGCTATACCACAAGTATACGAGTCTTGTCTTGATAGTATTACTAGTATCATTCTCACGAGGACAATGACTTGGTCAACTAACAATTTTGGTCTCACTTTATTTAAGGTAAAAAATTTAATAGATGCAACTAGAAAATATACTAAAAATAAAGTAAATTGACTGTTAAACAAAAGTCAATGCAATAGTTAACTTGAAAATAACTAATGAAAATTACTTAGGGATTACTTTTATCCTTGTTCTTTTTTCGACTCACCTTATTAATTTAATGATACCTAACCCTAGATATCCAATGGTTTTGATTACCCTTTCACGAGATCTAATCAAGTAATTTTAATTGAAATAGGTAAGAATTGATTTATGACCTCTCAATCTATCAAAACTCTTCCAAACTATCCAATTGGATTTAAAGTAATCATATGGGTATCTAAAAAACAGTTAAGGTCTCTTTTCAATTCTTTATTAATGTTATGTTTATAAGTATATTATGGTATGATATTTCACTATGTAACATAACATAAATATCTATCCTAATCTTTCAATTCAAAATATAGAATAAAACAATAAACGTCACAAAGTATATTGCTATTAAACCAAAAATATGAGAGTTTTACAAAACAATTTTAGAGTAATCCTTAAAATAAATTTAGTAATCCATAACTTAAATCAATTCACAATACTTCAAATTTATCGTACAAAGAAAAGGAAAGAAAATAAGAGAAGAAAATATTGAAGTTTAAACATCTTCTCCTTCTCATCTTTATGCTAGAAATTCTTCAGCGTGAATTATTCTTGAATTCTACCTCCTTGATCTTCTTTTTTTTTTTTTTGCCACACCTTCATGTTTTTCCATTGCCTTCTATACTTACCAACTCCTTTAGGGCTCTTCCTAGGGTTTTTACACTTGGTTTTGTTCTAAAATTGGCCCTAAGTCACCAAAATTATGAAAATTCTACTGTCTAAAACTTTCTGGCATTGTGCATTATCTCTTGGTTGCTTACAGCTACATGATCACACATTTCTACATCATCATGATGGAGAGTGCCTCGTCCTTTGGCCACTAGAACATGCACAATCTTATAGAATTGCACGATCATAATAGAAGGTCCTTCCTTCATCTTGAACTCACTCTGCACGATCATACACAAAATCTTCATCCATCTTCTTCTTCCCTTTATCCTTGGAATTTCCTATCTCAACTCATCATCAAAACAATTAAACATTCTCTGAAATATGAATTAAGACTAAACCCTTACCCTAAATCAACAATCATCACACAAAACATAAGAAACACCAACAAGAACATAAATATAAGGCCTAAAAATAAAACTATCACCTAAAAACACCTAATAACACACTTCAAAATCTAGAAAGCACACTCTAGTACACACCTCTGAAACATCTAGCTTGATTCCTTTACTTCAACTTATAATCACGTTATAACTTCTAAATTCTCCCCCCTCTCATTTTCAATAGCTTTTGGCTTTAATTTTTTTGAAAAAAGAATGACATCAAAATTCGTTAAAGTTGTAAGTTCTTAAAACTGTCATTTTAAAAAATTTTATGATATTCAGTTGACCAATAGTATGGGTTTGATTAACCAATATTAGTTTTTGATGTCTTATAAATTTTAAGTAGTTTTCTTAACTTTTCGTAGCCTATTAAATCACCTTAATATGATATTCTTATAGAAAATCATGCTCAGGCTTCCATTAGTACTCAATTGAATCTACATGCTTCCTTACCAACTTTTTTATTTCTTTAATTGTTATAAGTAGAATTAATCAATCCTACACCTTTTAGGTATGAAAACATTAAGAATTGAAAAAACTAAAAAATATAGGATCTCATAAAAGCAATTATATAAGGGATTTTCTAAAGATTTTGATTGCATATAAAATAAATTTTTAGGGAAATAAATCATAAAATACTAAAAAAAATTCCTGTTTACTATAATAAGGATCTAGCCATTTAGTGTTTAATCATGTGTTGAACATTGATATCTTTCAAGCACATAATAAATAGATCAAGATTGGGGAATCTAAATTAGACTAGTATCAGAGGAATGAAGTTTCTTTAAGAGCTACAAAAGGAATAGCACTATGTACCATCATTACTCATCACCAATAGTTGCGTTTTACATGATAAGGAATATAAGACAAAAGTGTAAACCCTTCTATAAATTCATATAGCTCTCATACTATTGGTCCATATGTGGCACTTAAGGGGGTGAATTAGGTGCTTCTAAATTTCTTTTAGGTCCTTTCTAAATCTATTGCACATAATTAAAAGTTCCCTCTTAATCTCATTGTGGAAGTTAAATCACTTAATTAATTAAAATACTTGAAGTAAAATATAATTTAAGAATATATGAGGAATAGTAAAGAATTTAATAGTCTATGAATATGCAAAAGTAATACAAAAATCAATAATGTAACTTAGAAATTAAAAGAAATAGGGAGAGAAGGTGCAAACCAAAATTTATAGTTGTTTATTGTCAACTTTATACTTACATCCACTCTCTAATAACTTGTTGAGAATTTAGCTATCACATCCCTTTTTTCAATGGTCCCTAGGGCAACCCTCACAATAACTCACTTCTTTAATAGGCTTAAGTGTAGCCTTCATAATCGGATACTTATCAAACTTGCACCCCTTTAAAGTACACTTGAAAATATGTCACTCTTGATCAACCC
>JAOXYD010101808.1:0-11711 GCA_028565735.1 Pinacopodium congolense | reverse complement strand
TTTTAGGATTAAATATCTTTATTTTTATTTTATTTCTCATAATTTTAAAAACTTCACTTCTTATTACATAATTTTTACTGTATTTTTTAATTTGAAACTTATTTGATTCAAAATAACATTGTAATTATAAATAAAAAATTTTCAATTTTTTGTATTTTTAAAGTGCAATCTCTGCATAATTGTATTAAAGTCGGGTCAATTCGGGTTCGGGGTAAGACAACTTATCATAAAAAATACCTTAGATTGTATTTGAATATAAAAATTATAAGAATCATTATCATATTATCATGAATAATATCTTGGAATGTGTTTTAATACAAAAATTATATGGATCATTATCATTCATACAATATTCATATGACCTGTTATTTCTATGGTCATTATGGTCATATGACAAGGTTTTGTTTTGTTAAACAAAGAATGTTAAGAAAATCTTTAAGGGCTCAAATTTGTATAGGTACTTAAAACTCATTCATTTGTTTGTCTTGTATGTCAACATTAAGTAGGATCAAATGGATATAAGCAATTTGTATCAACTCCTTTAACACAAGTGAGGATTCAATAATGGAATCTCTAACAATTTTAATAATGGCATCACAAGAACTAAAGGAAGCATATTATTGAACCATGTGAGGAAGAGAGTAAGGTAAAAAAATAAGGGTGTATAAATAAGGCATAAAATTGTCCTTATATTGATCTTATTTGAAAATATTGTCTTTGGTTTACATATAATGGGTAAAAAGATTGGTTGCATATGTCTAAGGGGAGTTATTGAATTAGTAAATAGACTAATTTTTTAAATTTGTATAATTTTTTTAAAAATTGATACATGATTTGAAAAAAAAAATTAAGAATATTTTTCCTTATATTTTAAAGGAATATTTTTGTATAAGTATTTTTTTCCATAGGTTAGAAATTTTATTTTACAAAAAAGGGAAGTGATGTTTACATGATGAAAAAATATTTCATGATGCATAAATTTAGGGGGAATACATCATTTGGTATCTCGAAATTGTTATTGCATATTTCTAAGAGAGGTTTAATGATATTCGATGTCTAAGGTTAGGGGAACAGAAATTTGATTTGTGACAAATGATTTGTGATTGTATCATTGAAATTATAGCCAGATATTTTTTATGCCCCCTTCATGTCTTATTATTCTTTTTTTTATTATCATTGCATTAATGCATAGAGAAAGGAGGAGAAGGCATGATTAGTTGTAGGTTTAAAGTTTTTATAAGAGAATTAGAAATATTGAAGGCATGTCACCTTGAAAATTAAGTGAAATTATATATGCTTCTTGATAATCTTGTGATTTCTTTCTTAACAATTAGTTTGATAACAACTAATTTTTTATGAAACCTTTCGTAATAATTGGTACAAAAAGGGTTTATAACAATTGCTAATTGGTATCTTTTTATCTATTTAATAACTCTTTGATGACATCATAAAGGCAAAGAGAATCAAGAATAATGATTTTTAACATGTTACATTACTCAAAGATGAAAGATTTTACATGATTTGTCATATTATGTAAAATGTCTATATTTATCGATATATTTGGTGGTTAACTTTAGTCATTATCCAAACAGTTAGACTCATAATATTTTTTTTGGGTGAAGTTTAAGTATTTGTGCATCGAAGGGATAAAAAATTGGAAAAGAAGCAACTATAGAGTCACTTTCTAGAAGTGTAACCTACCTCTAAAATAGTGTCATTATGGTCCATTAAAAGACTACCATTGTGGTGTTGAATGGAAGATAGAAGAACAATTCACCATAATGATGCTGCTGTTTTTTAATTATCCACATGTGTAGTGTATCATGAAGATTGAACCATTATGCATCACAACAATGGCATAGTTATGGTTTATATGATGGCTATGGTTGTGGTATGATATTATAGTGAAAATAAAGATTTTAAAGCATAGCATCAAATTTTATCTTCCTACTCATCATGCTAGGTCTTTTAATCCATCGTAGAAATTAAGGCTATTTATGGAGCATTATGAAACCATTTTAGGAAGTTTTGAAGGGGGCTTAATTCAACACATTTTAATATATTATTCCATCCACCTTCACTCAATATACATGCAATTAACGTTTTGATAATGAAGGGTTAAATATAAGCTGATTCATTGTAGAAGAGCTTTAAGGCTGGGCTTGGATTGGGTGGCTAGGAGCAAAAACTCTCAGACAAAGAGTTTCCATTTTCATATCCTTCCATTTCTTTGATTTTGTTTCTTTTTATTGTACTAATCAAGCCTTTGCATTTATTATTTGATTCTTTTAAAGAATTCAAGAACATGGGTTATTAGAGTCGGAGTAAGAAGTTTTAAAAGGGAAGTTTTCATTTTCATGAACATTTCAAATCTCTACTTAATCTTTTTCTAGTTTCACTTCATTATTCCTTTATATCTTGAACTTATATCAGCTGCCAATAACAACTACAAATTTTGTAAAATTGAATGATTAAGTTGTTTTAATTAGATCTAGATTATTCTTACATTAATGAACCCCTTTGGATCAAGTTTTTTGTAAAATCCTTATATCAATTCATTAATTTCTAACTAATAGTTTAGGTTAAATTATTTTTGTAATTGATTTAAAAGCATTGTTTCCATAGGTTAACTAGTGACTTAATGTCTAGATTAGTTCTTGTCTATATTCCTTATGGGATCAATACTCACTCACTTAAGTACTAAAGTGAATGATAGGTCAAGAGATTTAAAGGAAGGAATCCTAGAGAGAGGCCTAGACAAGAGGAAGAAGTTAGAGCTCTATTATAAGAACTAGTAAAAATGGAAGAAGAACACATACGTGGATTTATGTCCAACTATGCGAAGCCTTCATTTTATGTGATGTAATCAATCATTATGGTGCCTTCTAAAAACATGAAAAACTTAGAAATCAATTTTGTGTAATTTGATGGATTACCCATTGAAGAAGCAAAGCTCATATAGCTAAATTCTTAGATATATATGGCACCTTCAAGATCAATAGAGCTTCAATTGATACTACTAGATTGTGTTTGTTTCCATTTTCATTGAGAAATTAAGTAAAGCAATGGTTGATGTCCCTACCTCTAGAATCAATTATAATATATGGTAGCCTAGATGAAAGATTTCTTATTAAGTATTTCCCATCCTAAAAAATAGCTAAGTTGAGGAATTATATTTCAACATTTATGTAATTAGATGGAGAGACATTATATAAAACTTAGGAGCATTACAATGACTAGCGAAGGAGATGTCCTAACCATGGTCTTCTTGCTTGGTTCCAAGTGTAAACTGTTGAATTGTAAAAAAAACTACTAGTTTTACATTTGAAACCGCAAGTATAAGGGTCGTACTTGTAGTAAAGAACGAATGTCGCTCCCACGAGGATTATATCTAGATGCTCTATCAATTTGGCTTACACTTTGTTCAAGAAATTAATTTAAACAAATAAAATAAAAATAAATAAATAAGTTAAATGAAAACAAATTAGAAGAGAAATTTAACAACACAACCAATCACCAACACTACAAAAGAAAATTCGAAGAAAATCAAGATTCAAGAATAGGACTTGTTATTATCCCTATTTGTTCCCCTTCTGTTTAATTGATCTAATTTATAAATGGTCCAAGATTTCCTAATATTTTAGTTACCCTCTCTAAAGATGCAAATAAATATCACTAGTTAAATAATATAGGATTAACTTTGGGATCTCTTGACATGTAAAGCCTTTCATAAACCTTCAACTAGATATGAAGCTATCCTATAGGCAGTATATCAATTTACCGAAATCTCTTTCTAATAAATCAATACCTTGTTATCTATAGATCTATTAAATGCTAACATTCATTGTACATCTTACACGGATCACCTAACTCACTCTCTCAATTTGTTGTAGGCTTTAAGCTCAATAAACAACACAAAAATTCATAAAAATTAAATCAACAACCAAAGGTTCCCAAATAATTCAAACATCAAATCCTAAAAATATTTTAGCCACTCATAAGATAAATAAGTTCAATCATGTCTACATTTTCTAAAATGTAAGACATAATAAATAAAATAAAATAAATATGAAAAGAAAATATAAAACTTGATGAAATTTTGAAGTTTTTTTATTGAAATGAAGCTTGATTGGCTTGTGTTTTAGCTTGTAGAAGAAGCCTATGCTATTTTTTCTCCTTGGTCCAGTGCTCTCTACCTTTGCTATTTCCTCTCTCTGAATATGTTGTTGGTGTGGCACTTAATAATTATTTTCAATCTCCGTTTTTCTTTTGTGTGTGTCGCTACTTCCTTTTCCAAAGTTATTCGAAATTTTTCCTTTGGTCTACGTCTCTACTTCTTTTCCTCCTTGTGTTGTCTCTCCCTAAGGCCATTGTGATATTTTCCAGTCACATAGGCTGGCTATAGCAGTTGTTGAGGGTTCCAACTCCAGCTTTGGCATGCAGGCTTCAGTCCACCAATTTAATGAGTGAGTCCAGCAGTTTGAGCTCCAGGAGGAGGTCCACGTCCAACAGCCAGCTCCAGTCTAGGTGTATGCAGGCTGCTCTAGTTCTCCAGCAGGCTAGGCCAAGCATGGGTACAGGGAAACGGGTCCAGCGAGTGAGTGAGTGAGTGGGTCTAGTGGTTGAGCTGGGCATGCTACGTGGGTCTAGGCACGAGTTGGGCTCTCTCCAATGGGTTCAACGTTCAATCTCCAGTGGTTCTAGGCTCCAGTCAGGTCACAGCATGTAGCTTAGTCCATAAGGGTAAGCTCCAGTCACTTTAGTCCATGGGCCGGCCAAGCCATGCTCCAGTCCATGCAGCAAGTGGATGATAAGTCCAACAACAATTAGTCTCTAGTAGTAACTGGGTGACAAGCCCAAGTCACTCTCTAGCCCACGCGTGAAGCCTCTCCATCCAGCGTCCATGTGGAGAGCCCACGCAACAAGACATTGTTGCCAATATCAGGTCTTGGCCTATCATGTGATAAGATTGGCTTGAAGTAGATTTGGCCTTGGCTTGGTGAAAAGTGAGTGTAACTTTGGTTAAGGCTTTGACTTGGTCAAAACATGAGCTTGTCTTTTAGTGGAATATTTTCCACCTGAGAGAAGAACTATGCAAGGAATAGAAATGAAGCCAATCTTCCTTAGGCATTTGCCTCAATTTGTGCAAATCTCCTAGTGTTGCAAGGTTGACACCTTAGTTAAATCTTCATCCTTCACTCTACTCTTGTTCCTTCATTCGAATTTCAAACTTTCTTCTCCTTTTTTTTCATTTTCTTCCAACTTTAAATTTCAACTTCAATATGCTCTACACAATAAATAAATACACCAATAAAATTTAATTCTAACTCAAAATTAATAATTAAATAATAAAATAAAAAACAAAAATAAAAACACTTAAATGATCAAAATTTACTCCAAACTAATACAAAACATAAATAAAACAATAATTAAGATTATAATAAACGAAAACACATAAAACAAGTCTTAAAACACAATAATATCGACCTATTGTGCAAGAAACACAAGTTGAATACTTAGGAAATCATATACTAAAGCACAATTATCACAAACATTTTATAGTGACCTTAACAAACCAACCAGGTAAATGATTAATACAGTTGTATATTGTTTTTTCAATAATAAAACTTTGGGGGTAGCCTAAGAAGTGATAAAGGAGATTGTTATAATCAACTACCAGTAGCAATCAAGCAAGAGCATACCTAAAAAATCAACATGAATACATCATGTAAATGCTCTCTTAGCATTGATGGCCTAGCAAAAATTAGGGAATAATAAGATTGATAATTTGAGCTTAATAACTAAACTGATGGAAATTATGTTTTGTGATTGGTGTAGGGAAATTCATAACATTCAAGATTATCAAATAGGAAACATATTTGCAAAACTAGTATAAGTTGAGTACTTAGAGTAAAATCAAAGGAAAAACAACGTTAATATAATACATGCAATCTATGTTAGAGGTAACACCTAAATTTATGTAATGTAAGGGAATTGCCTCCCAGACACCACCAATTGTAGGAGAAGAAGCCAAGCTTAAAGGAGATGATGCCTTCCACATTTGAAGCTCACTTAAAAAACATGAGACATTGTGAACGAATTAAGAAACTTCAATACACAACTTATAGAACCAAATCGGGTAGATTTTCAAGCTACTTATAGAAAGAACTTAAAGTAGTTTATCAAGCAATATTAAGAAGCATCTAAGCGAGTATGTGAACGCAATTATTTTGAGGGATGAGGGAAAGCTGTTAATTAAGGAAGATATGGAGAAGGATCAGGAGGAAGCCCTCGGAGAAGAAGAACAAGCTATAATGGAAGAGATATAGTGCAACCCCATAATCGATAAGAAGAAATTAGAGGATGCATCCATGGTTACAATTGAAGAGGAATGTCCAATCTTAATGTAAAGAAGACTACCATTAAAGCTTAAGGATCTATAGGGTTTCCCTATCCCTTACAATATTGGTAGCTTTTCTCTAAATGAAATTGATAGCACTAAAAAAATACATATTTGGTTGTTTTTTAATAAGATATGGCTTTTTTTATTTCTATTATTATTTATTTTTTTTAGGATTTTAATAAGAATTTTAATGCACTTTTGGAGTTGGAATGGATGTGGAATTAATTTTAGGAGTCACAACATCAAATTATTAGGTTCCATAGAACATTTCAAGGCCAAAGGACTAGTAATGGAGAGAGCAT
Organism: Pinacopodium congolense; assembly: GCA_028565735.1. Taxonomy (NCBI): domain Eukaryota; kingdom Viridiplantae; phylum Streptophyta; class Magnoliopsida; order Malpighiales; family Erythroxylaceae; genus Pinacopodium; species Pinacopodium congolense. The sequence goes on along the minus strand of JAOXYD010101808.1, from coordinate 5,006 downwards.
AGTTATAACACCGAGAAGCAACAAAAGCTAGAAAAGTTGGGAAGTAATCAAGGAGCTCACAGATAAGCCCATAGTTGTGAGACTCATATTTTGGGTAAGGGAAGACATGTCTTAGCTCATGGTTATTAGTCAAGGCATGAGCTGGTCGAGTCCTGTTGCATTTTTAACGCTTTTTTAGGTCTTTAACTCGATGTTTTTTATTCTAAAAACATGGTGAGTTGTCAGAAAAGGTCTATAAGTGAATTTCAAGTTATCTTATCAAGGATTTTAGCAAGATAGAAGGAGAGAATTGAATCTAAATGCATATAATTGAAGATAAAAATGGATTTTCTAACAAAAATTATAATGTAGTCAAAAGATTCAAAATTTATCATGGTAAGCCTTTTCATCCCTTTTCTTCATATGATTATTATTTCTTTACGTTGTTTTGGAACTAATTTTCTTGTAGGATATAGAGTGTTATAAAGCCTAATATGTAGCATTACATTATTCATTTAGTTTGAAATTGAATTTCCATATTTTCCTTGGTTTTACTTATGGAATTAAGTGCTTTTAAAATTTATATGATCGTAACTTTAATTATAATTACATGATTTCTTATATTTAGACAGACCAAATCAAATGTGTGATTAGATCAATCTATAAGTGATGCATCTTGCATGGAGGCCTAAACCTAGGATTATGTAAGATTTCCAGATTAGGTGTGAACTTAATCAAAACAATAGATTATATGGAGATTATTAATGCATTTCACTGATAAATTGAGATAATGTCACTATCCGTCTTATTTTTTAATTTGAATAGGAATTACGTTACTTGATTGTGAGTGTGTATATCTTCTTAGGGAACCTACAGTCTATATTAGTCTAGAGAATCAATAAAATCAAAGTTAAGTTATGAATAAAAATACATAATGGGGGTTAATAATTTAGGTACTGACTTTATTGATGTTTGTTGATTGTTACGAGTTTGTGTTTGCAATTTTTAGTTATTTAATTTATTTTCATTCATTAATTAATAAATCAGCTATTGAGTAGGTGAGATAACTAATATAGGGATTCTTTAGTAGTTATAGTCATCATTGATTAACAACCTAGACTTATAATAGCTATACTTCATTATGATAGGTGCACTTGCCTTATTGAATGTTAGTATTGTTGTTAAGATTATTTGGTTTATATTTATTTTTAACTTAAGTACGTTTTGCATGCATCATTTTTTTGATGTTGTTGTTGGAGATCGCATCAATTATTAGGAGTTTCTAATCGTTGTTATACTAGCCATCGTTATCTTTCCTTTAAGTTTCTACATTTTTTATTTTTCTCATTTTCTTTAATTTTTTTCATTTTCTTTTGTTCAAGAGCTCTTCTCTTCTTGATCTTTATTTTTTTTAATTTTTAGGTTGGGTACCTTGATGCATGACAAGGAGTCATCTTGTATATTTGTGTTCACTCATTTTATGTTATATTGTAAGTACACAAATCGTATCTTATACTATAATTGATATTTTTCCCAAAAGGATTGAATATAGGCACCTAACAATTTGAATCATACTTTTTCTAAGTTAAACTAAATAACGTAGGAACTGAAAATTAAACTAAATTTACAAAACCCATTGAATGAACAACAAAAATACAACTATAACATTGAAGTTACTCAATGATGGAAATTTATTGGTTATTTTATCCTAGTTTTATCCTTCCTTTACCTTATTAGTTTAACTATGGTCAATCCTAGATATCATATGATCTTGATTACTCTCTCTTGAGATCTAATCAAGTAATCCTAATTAACATAGATATAAAATGATTTCCAATCTCTCGATTCTCCTAATAACTCAATTTGATTTGAAGTAACTGCTAGATTCTAAGAGTGCGATTGTTGGCATGCATGATAATGAAAATAAATTGATATATGAAAATGAATCCTTAAAGAAGGAAGTAAAAGCCCTTAAGGAATCATTGTCTACGTATATAAAGGGCAAAGAAAAGTTAGATTGCATGTTAGGTTCTCAAAAGAGTTATAATGATAAACATGGTTTAGGTTTTGTTGATGCAAATGTTTCAAATGACATAAAAACCATTTTTGTTAAGGGTAAGACTCTAGAAGATGAAAATTTGTCTAAGTCCTTATTTGACAATAGTGCATCATCATCTAAAGCACATGCTAGGATATTATCTAAGAATGTTGCATCTTCATTAAATTTACATGCTAGGAAGAAAAACCATGCATTCATATATCCATCTAGTTCAAAGAATAACAAAAATGTGCATTTAACCAAAAAATAGGCATAATTTCTTTAAAAATGCACAATTATCTCATAATGATGCATTTTGGACCCATGGTAGGAAAAGAGGTCTTAAATCCTCTCATGTTTCAAATGTGCATGTGCATAATCCTAGAAACGGATCATATTCACATTCTAGGAGGAGTTTTCATCAAAGAAGGGACATGCATACATCTAGGCCTCATGATAGCTATCTTATGTCTCTACATTCGCATACTCATCACAATCATATTCTTAAGGCTAGAGGCATGTATAAATCATATCCTAAGAGGCCATATCATCAAGAAAATGATAGGCATATGTTTAGGTCTCATGATAGACCATTTAAGCAAAATAAGCCAACTCATTTATAAGCACCTTATAAATATGCTCATCTATCTAGAAATGTGTCACATACTTATTCTAGGCCAAGAAATATGTTTCATTCATATTCTAGGCATAAAATTCATCAAGATAAAGCATTTAGAGATATAAGATCTAGAAATGCATTTAAATTTCATGTTAGGCAAAATAACATGTTTCATGGACATAATGGCACGATGCATTCTCATGACTCTCATATGCATAATTATCATCCTAGGAGAGTTAATTTTGATATAAGAAATGAATTTAGCCATCAAGATCATAAGTTTCATGATCATATGCATAAAGCCCCTTATGAGTGTAATTTTTATGGTAAAGTTGTACATCTAGAGAAGTTTGTTTTACTAAACAAAGAATGTTGAGAAAACCTTCAAAGGTTTGGGTTGAGAAAAGTGTTAAGGCTAATCCCCAAGGACCCAAGTTAATGTTGGTACCTAAAACAAAGTGAGTTTCTTTGTTTTGTAGGTCAACATACAACTTATGCTAAATTGGTGTCAAGCTAAGAATTAAGAGGAAGTGGTATCTCCGTTTTGAAGTGGAATGCAGAAAAATCACCATGACGACTCACATGAGCTTACTAAGAAGCATGTTGTTGAACCAAGTTAAGAGTTAAAAGATTTGGAATCAAATTATGAAGCAAAAGGAGGTATTCCTAGGATCTTATTTGAAAATATATGGCTTGACATGATTTTTGGATATGTGTGAATGTTGACCTTATTATGAATGTTTTAGATTGAGAAATGAATTCATATGTTTAGGGGGAACCAATGCATGTTTAGTGTTAAAGCCATTGCATGTTAATATTAGAATCATTAAATGGTAATGTTAGAACTATTGCATATTAGCATTAGAAATCATCCCATAATCTTTGCATAATCTTCTAAATGAGCCATTGCATATGAGTATTAAAGTGATTGCATGTTTAGGATTAAAAGTCTTTGCATAATTGTTAAAATTAGCACATTGCATTATAATTGTTGCGTGAATTTTAAAATAGATGCATTACATTAATTTTAGCATATGGCTTGTTTTGAAAAGATGTGTTGGACATATTTTGAAAATGTTTTCAATTGGTACCATATCTTTGAATTCTCAATTGGTATCTTTTCCTACATTTGGTATCAATTGGCATTATACTCTTACAATTAGTATCATACTTTTGGTTTTTACAATTGCTATCATCTTTTTACAAAAGTTTACCTTTTTTTTAGTTAATATCATGACTTTCAAATGATTACCATACGTCTATAATTGGTATACTGTTTTACAATTGGTATCATGTTCTTCAAATGATTATCATAATCTACAATTGGTATCTTTTTTAGACCATATCTTGTCAATTGGTATCATCCATGAACTTGTGCATACTTTTGAAAAAGCTTTAAGACAAGTACTTTCCCCTTATATGATTAAATATTTTCAAATGCATAGAATTAGGGGGAGTATATCCTCTTTATATATGTTTGGTTATGTATAATGTTTTCAAATGTTTTGGGAAGTACATCTCTTTGACTTGTTTCAATTGCTTTTGCATGATTTAAGGAAAGTTTACATGGTATTAATGCATGTTTTGAAGCAAAACATGCATAAACATGCTGTTCTTATATGATATATGCATGATATGTGTTTTTAATCCAAAGATTCTTTTTTGAAATGTAATAATGCATAAACATGTGTTTTGATGTAAAATTGCATAATATGTGCTTTTGATGCACAAAGGTGCATAATATATACTTTTAGTGCAAAGTATTCATGATATATGTCTTGTAATGTTTCTTTTTGTATTTTCATCCCTTTTCATGCTTATTTGCTCCATAATGCATAAGTGCATGCATCTAGGGGGAGCATTTCATATATTTGTTATTTATTTTTAAAGATGCATGAATTAAGGGAGAGTAAGTATAAAGAGCTACTTACAATTGGTTTTCAGTTTCCTTTATACATTAGTAACAATTGGTATCATATCATTAGTTTTATGTTTTAAGCATTAAATACAATTGGTCATCCTTTTTGATGATGTCAAAAAGGGGGAGAGATAAGTGTGATATTAAGATTGAATGTGAGATTTAAGTATAGAGGGAGAGATAAGTGTAAAGGGTGATATTAAGATTGAATGTGAGTTTTAAGTATAGAGGGAGAGATAAGTGTAAAGAGAGAGATGCATATCATCTTTAGGGCATGATGAATGTACATGAAATGTGTTTTATATGCTTTACATGAATTTATATGCTTTACATGTGTTTTATATACTCTTAATATCACATGTTTTGTCATCACCAAAAAGGGGGAGATTGTTGAACCAAGGGGGTTCTAATAATGTATTTTGATGATGACAAAACATTATTATGACTAATGT
>JAOXYD010101798.1:0-11711 GCA_028565735.1 Pinacopodium congolense | reverse complement strand
AATTTGAACTCTTATCTCACATATACTTTCATAAACATGTATCATTTCAACTAGGGTATATTTTGGGGCCTTACAAGAACTAGAATGTCATAATGAATCAATAAGAATTAATTTTCGAAAGAATGAAATAAATTAAGATCAAAAGCTCATCAATCATCAAAATGAAAAGGATAACATCTTATTTGGTCAAAAGAATGAGATTTAAAAGGAAAACTTGTCAATGATAGGATCAAGATCAAAATTTTTTTCAAAACATCATAAATTGATTAGAAAATGATAATAGAAAGATCAACTTTTAGACAAGTAAAATAAGCATGAAATTACATCAGTCTTTTCCGCACACTTAAAATAAAAATTGGCACTCCAATATTATAAAATGAAAATAAGAAATAAAATGCAGGAGAAAAGGGATAGAAAACACCCGAATCATGAAATTTTGACTTGAATAAACTGGACAAACTACAATCATTGGTAATAGCTGACAAAAGATAAGAACCATGAAAGCATGAGTGCAACAGGATATTAAAAGAATGTTGCAATATCATAAATATAACAATAATGTACCCAAAAGGGAGCATACAACAAAAGAACTAAAGAACTAAAAACAACATAAAGGAAATGCATAAAAACAAAGCAGATAGGGTCATCTAAAAACAAAAAACCCTATTGAAAGGACTAGGTTAAAATAAAAGGGCTAGCCTAATAGCTAAAAGAAACTAGCTAACATGGTGGAGGCAATCCATCATGAACAAAATCCCATGAACCTGAAATCTGGCTCTGAATGATCCCAACCTGCTGAAGAACATCCTCAATATGAGAAAAGAGGAGATCCTGCTAGGATTCCATATGAGTGAGGTGTTGTTTAATACGATCCAACTAATCAGAAGAATAAGGCATAGGAGCAAGTCTGCTAGCAGTTGGGGGAAATGGTCTATAGACTAAAGTAGGAATATCAAGCAGGCAAAGTAGCTTCGGAAGAAGCTTCATCCATACCTTGAGCCATGTTTTTAACTGGAATAGAGGGTGGAGGAGGTTCATGGTCAGCATCCACATGCTCACCCTCCTAAAGGGGTTGCTAAGTCAAATTGTGCCAATCACATCCGAATGAAGAAACCAAAAAAGAAAAAAAGTAAAGCAAAAAAAAACTAAAACAAGAAATTAAATCCTACACCCAACGAAAAACACACTACATAAGATCAATGAGGAGATATGGAGGAGTCTAAAAGGAAAAGCTGTTCATTTGTATCTTACACTAACTTGGGTATATATAACTTAGCCCTTTGGCCATTTATCTTAAAAGGGGTCTCACTTACTCTACTTACCTTAAGAACCCCAAATGGAAAAACCTTTATCACCTCGAATAGGCTAGCCCAGCTTGGCTTAACCTTCTCTGGAAAAAGACGAATATGGGGGTTATAGACTAAAACATGGTTGCCTACTTTAAAGTCTCAGTGTAAGAGCTTCTTGTCGTACCATCTCTTCACTCTCTCCTTATATAGTTTTGAATTATTATAGGTGTCAAACCTGAACTCTTTAAGCTCATAAAGCTGCATTAAGTATTTTTGTACACACAGAGGACAAATTAAAGTTAAGAAATTTAGTAGCCTAATATGCATGATGCTTTAACTTAATAGGAAGATGGCAAGCTTTTCCAAACAATATCTTGAATGGTGACATGCTTATGGATGTCTTAAATACGGTCTTATATGCACAAAGTTCATCATCTAGCTTTAAAGATCAATCCCTCCTAGAAGCATTAATGGTTTTTTCTAAGATTTTATTTAACTACTTGTTAGAAACCTCAACCTGCTCATTAGTTTGTTACAGGTAACCTTATATTGAGCCAATAATGAATTAAATAGTTTGTTATAAAAATGAGATCCCCATTACTAATAATGGCCCTAGGTGTTCCAAATCGTGTGAAAATTTTTTTTTTTAAGGAAGTTGACAATGTCATTAGCCTCATTTATGGGTAATGCCTCTACTTCTACCCATTTTCTAACATAGTAAATAGTAACTAAAATGTATTGATTAGAATATGAACTAGGGAATGGTCCCATGAAATCAATACTCCAATCATAAAAAACCTCATAAACAAGAATGTTAGTCAATGGCATGGCATGTCATGCTTCCCAGTGATGTTCCCAACCTTTTGACATCTGTCATAAGATTTAACAAATGCATATGCATTCTTAAATAAGGTGGGCTAATAGAAACCAATCTATAAGACCTTATGTGCTATCCTAAATGCCCCATAATGCCCACTAGCTTCTCTAGAATGACAATGGTGTAAAATAGAGGACATTTCCTCTTCAGAAATATAATGCCTAACTAACCTATCCACACAAATCTTGTAAAGCAAAGGGTCATCCCACAAATAATGTTTTACCTTTTACAAAAATTTCTTCTTTTGAGCATAAGAAAAGTTAGGTGTAAGGATATCACTAGCAAGGTAGTTAACATAATTGACAAACCATGGAGTGGCTATCATTGTCATAAGATACTCATGAGGAAAAGTCTCCACGATTTCCTTGGTGGTCGCTCTCTCCATGGCAACTTCATCTAGCCTTGACAAGTGATCAACCACAAAGTTTTCAACCCCTTTATATCATTTAGCTCGATATTGAATTCCTTCAAAAGTAGAACCCATATAATCAGTCTTGGTTTTACATCTAGTTTTGTCATCAAGTATTTTAACACAGCATGATTAGTGTAAACAATAACTCAAGACAGAACCAAATAAGATATAAACTTGTTAAAAGCAAACACAAAAACTAATATCTCTTTCTCTGTGGTAGTGTAGTGGCATTGCGCAGCACTGTTTAAGGTCCTACTTTCATAGTAAATGGGGTGAAAGAGCTTACCTTGTTGTTGGATCAACATAGCCTCCACAACAAAATCACTTGCATCACACATTAATTCAAATGGAAGAGATCAATCAGGAGATACAAGTATAGGAGTAGTCACAAGTTTTTCCTTTAACAAATGAAAAGATGCCATGCAATTATCCTTAAATGAAAAAACATCTTTCTTAAGCAACTCAGTTAAAGGTCTAGCAATATTTGAAACATCCTTAATATAACGACGATAAAAACCTATATAGCCTAAGAAACTCCTAATAAATTTAACATTATTAGGTGGAGGAAGTTTCTTAATGACATTAATCTTAGCTAGGTCTACCTTTATGCCCTTATTAGATATCTTATAACTTATGACAATGTACTTATAGACCATGAAATGACATTTTTTTTTCTAATTAAGCACTAAATTAGTCTCTTCACATTTGGTTAAAACTTTCTTTAAATTATCTAGGCATGCATCAAATGAAGTACCAAACAAAAAGAAGCTATCTATGAAGATTTCAATGCAAGTTTCAAGCATATAAAAGAAAATAATTATCACGCACCTTTGAAATGTAGCTGGAGCAATAGACAAACTAAATGGCATGCGGCTATATGCAAATGTACCATAGGGACATGTAAAAGTTATTTTCTCTTAACCTTCGAGTACTATCGAAATTTGAAAATAACCACTGTATCCAACTAAGGCATAGTAAAAGTTATGTCTATCTAAATTTTCAATCATTTGATCAATAAAAGGCAAAGGAAAGTGATCCTTTTGAGTGGAATCATTTAATTTTCTATGGTCTATGCACATTCTCCACCCAGTTACTTTCATAGTGGTTGTCATTTCATTCTTTTCATTTGCCATAATAGTGATGCTTCCCTTCTTAGAAACCTCTTGCATAGGATTGACCCAAGTGAAATTAGAGATAGGATAGATTATACCTGCATCCAAAAGCTTAACTACCTCTGTCTTGACCATATCCTTCATATATGAGTTGAGTCCTCTTAGGGGATGCACGAACACCTTACTTCCATCTTATATAAAAATGCAGAATGTGCGAAAGGAGGGGATTATATCCTTTATGTTCGTAATGGTCTAACTAATGGCTTTCTTATGGTCTTCAAGTACCCTGAGAAGCCTCTCCTCCATGACACCTAACAAACAAGAAGAAATAATGACCAGTAAGTGTTCAAGTGGCTGTAAAAATGCATACTTTAAATGACTAGACAAGGTTTTAAGGTCAAGAGAGGGAGGTTCTTCAATTGAAGGCCTAGGTAATGGCTTGGTTGGTCTTTAGAGTGGCTCATAAGCCCTATATTGTGTCCAATATGCTTGCTCCAACTCAACTTCATGGTCTCCTAGCTCCTTTTGGAATTCCTTGCCTATATCTTCAAGTACGCTTCATGCTTTCTCCTCCAATACAAACAATAAAAGAGTGATCTGTATCATAAGAATATACATCGATGAAATTACAAGAGTTAAGAGTTGACAAATGTCTTATGGTATCAAACAGTAATTCTTCATCTTGAAGTCGTAGGATGAGCTTCCCTTTTGAGACATTAATGGTGGTCCTTGCCATTGCCATGAAAGGTATCCTAAGAATGATGAAGATATCTCGATCCTCCTCCATGTCAAGGACTAAGATGTCCACTATAAATATGAACTTTTTTACTTTTATAAGCATGTCCTCGATGACTCCCCTCGGGTATGTGATAGAACTATCTGCCAATTAGTGTGAAACTATGGTGGGTTTGGGCTTTGCCAATCATAAGTTCCTAAAAATAGAAAGAGGCATCACGTTAATACACTTATCCAAATCCATCAAGGTCCTATCCATATGTAAATCAGTAATAGTATAAGGAATAGCAAAGCTCCTTGGATCCTTGAGCTTTGATGCCAATTTTTTCAGTAATATAGCCAATCACTCCTCATTTAGCTTCACTATTACATACTTTTCAAGCCTCCTCTTGCTAGAAAAAGTTTCCTTTAAAAACTTAGCATAAGAAGGTATCTGTGCTATCGTTTTAGTAAATGAAATGTTAATATGTAACTTCTTGAAATTTTCAAGGAATTTACCAAATTTCGTATCTAATTTTTTACTTTTAAGCTTTTGAGGATAAGGGATTTGAGATCTTACCAGATTTGTAATGGGGTCAACAAATAACTTGGGATGATCCTCATTTGCAACTAGTTCTTCCTTTTCTTCCTTGCTTTCTTATTAACTCTCTATTTCCTCACTTTGCTCCACTTCTTCATCCTCCTGCTTCTCCTCTTCAATTGTTTACCGCTTTGCAATGAGATTGCCGTTGTATCCTCTCTTAGGTTGGCCTTATAGTGCTAGGGAGTGAACCCGGAGTCCTCTCCTTTAACAGGCTTGCAATCTGGCTCATCTAGTTTTCAAGATTTCTGATGGAAACTTCTTGATTATGTATCTGAACCTCTGCGTTAGATATATAATTGATGAGTACCTCTTCGAGGTTAGATTTCTCTAGTAGCATGAAAATAAAAGCCTTAGAACCTGGAGGTGGCACTCTCTGAACATTAAATGGTTGTGCCTTTTGATTATTGCTCTAAGAGAAGTTAGGGTGGTCCCTCTACGTTGAATTGTAAGGGTTAGAGTACGGATCCCCTCTCTACCTATTATAATTATCCACATAATGGTCTTCTTTTTGCTCGTGTATAAAAGAATTCCTAATCTAACTCTCTGAAGAAGGCTGATAACCTCCACCATAATACTTGCATTTGACACAACTCCTCATAAATGAGCTTGGACATCTCTTCACACTATACATGAAACTATCTAGTGTCTTCATGAAAACCTCCATCTGAGCTAATAAGGCCACTGAATTGTCCAATATACGAGTGCTTGTAGGTCTTCTAGGATGCTTATTTGTATGATACTAGAAAGTATTGGTGGCCATCTCATCAATTAACATGTAGGCCCTCTCTAGTATCTTCTTCATCAAGATACCACCTTGCTACACCTATGGTGCTTCTAGTTGATGGTGTAAGTCCTATTTAGAAAGTGTTAACATGTTTCCATGTGGAGAACCCATGACTATGGCAACATGCCAATATATCTCTGAACTGCTCCCACACCTCATATAATTTTTTATTCTCGAATTGGGTGAAAGAGGTGATTTATATCTTCATCTCGGCAACTTTGATAGGTGGGAAAAAATTCGCAAGAAATAGCTTCATCAACTCATCACATATAGTAATTGACCATAAATATAATGTATTTAACCATGATCTTGCCTTGTCCCTTAGAAAAAAGGGGAACAACCTCAGTTTTATCCCATCCTCTGACATGCCATTATACTTGAACAAGTCGCAAATATCTAGAAAAGTCTCCAAATGGGTGTTCAGGTCCTCTAAAGGTAATCCTCTAAACTCAGATGTCTTAACCATAGATAAAATGTTGTGGGGAATCTTGAAATTTGCTACTGTGATTTAGGCCTCACAATGTTGGGAAATGATTGGTTATTATGCCTTATGGTCAAACCCATCATAGATAACCTCCTTCTTTCATTAGGATGTTGCATAATCTCTCTCTTGCGGTGTTACATATTCTCAAATTAGGTCTCACCCTCACACTTCTCTTCTCTAACCCCTTCTTCTTCTACCTTGCTACCTTGAGCCAATCTAGCTTCCTTGCACAATTTATGAGCAGTTTTATCAATCTCAATATTAAGTGGTAAGCTCTTGGGCTTTTGACCATGTGTATGTATAAACAAGATTAACAAACTAAAAGAAATCAATAAAAATCATTAAAAATAGGAAAGAAAATGTGAAAAGAAAAAAAATAAAATAATCATAAAAAAGAAAAATAAATAAATGAAACAATAAATAAATTTTATAACATCAACACCATCTAAACCTAATATCGCATAACTAGGCTCTTCAATAACGATGTCAAAAACTTATTGCAATCTAAATAAAAGAAATATAAATCCAATTCTAACCCAGACCAAACCAAAGGCAAGCACACCTTGTCAACAAATAGGATAAAATAGAGTAAACCAGGTATCGTATCCAAGAGACCTAAGTGTAAGATTATAAAATTAAAGGATGCATAATTCACCCAGAAAGTTGAAGTTTGATTAATGCGAACGAGGATTAAATTGAACAAATAACGAAATAATAAAAAAGAAAGCAACTCGACAATGTTTAACGAATAAGACTTATCCAAAATTAACAATTAGTCAAGCTTCAGATTTCAATTGGTTGATTACTTAGAAGTCTATGGTGATATGAATTAGGACCTACTTCATGCAATCAAGATATTACTAATGGTCACAGAAACATCTTTCCTCTTTTTAATTTAAATTACCTACTTGGTCTGTAAATAACTTAGAATAAAAGGTATGAATATCAAAAAGCCTAAATCTAAGTTTATTAAATTTAGGAATCCTCACATAATATTCTAAGACTTTGTCCACTCTTAGATTCAAGTATTTTTATAATTTATTTTCCAATAATTAAAACTCATTGTTTACAGAATTTAAATTACCTAACGTTCCAACCTAGGTGATCAAGTTAAATAAGAAGAAGTAAGCACTCAATCAATGCAAAATGTCATTCATCCATTCTGTTATCAACGTAAATGCTTGATGAGCTCATCGCAAGCTATCAAATAATAAATTCCTAACTACTCAAATAATACAGTAATGGTGAACTAGGGTCAAACCACAGAGAGTTCGAATACAAATGTTATTTCAAAATGTTGCAAGAAAGAGAAAGTAAAACACCATGAATAGATGAAAGTAAGATAAACTAAAATGCAAAAGACACAAAAAAAAGAAACAAACACTAAACAAATTTAGAAAAGATGAATAACAATAGTAAAGAAGTGGGTTGGAGATATCTTTAGGATGTCATGATGATCATTGATCGTAGAATCGAAATGAGAGGTACTCTAGTTATGGTGATAGCTTATAGGCTCGAAAAAGTAGGTAAAGCACGAATTAGTCCAGGTCTAATCTCAACTTCCGGCTCATCATCCGGATAATTAATACAAAGCAAGTTAGGATTGAAAGTAGGAGCTGCAAGCTCCTTTAATGTCCTTTGATTTTACTCCATGTTCTGTTATGTTTCTTCCTCTGCTGTTAACTCTTCCAAATTCACTTCAACCTCTCGTTCAAAGAATGTGGAACTAGGGCTCTCAGGAAGTTGTACAGGGCTTACTCGCTCGCCTTGATCAGATCTAGTGCCTCCTGCAATAGGCGAAAAAGAGAAAGGGTTAGGTGTACAAAGTAAAGAACCCTTGTTTTCCTCAGCAAATTTTCACAAACGAATATGTTTAGAAGGACTATGCGACATGAAAAACAAATAGAGGAATAATAAAGATGAGCAAAAACAAAAAGCAAAATAATAAGAAAAATAACAAATAACAAACGCCAACTCCTCGGCAATGACGCCAAAAATTTGATGAGGTCGTTGCAAGCTATCAAATAATAAATTCCTAACTACTCAAACAATGTAGTAATGGTGAGCTAGGGTTGAACCACAGAGAGTTGGAATGCAAATGTTATTTCAATTTCTACAAGAAAGAGAAAGTAAAACACCCTGAATAGACGAAAGCAATATAAACTAAAATTTCGAAGGCACAAAAAAAGGGAAAAACACTAAACAAATTTAGAAAAGATGAATAACAATAGCAAAGAAGCGGGTTGGAGATATCTTTAGGATGTCGGGATGATCATTGATCCTAGAATCTAAATGATAGGTACTCTAGTCATAGTTATAGCTTATAAGATCAAATAAGCTCTCAAACCCTCAATTCCTCTAAGTTAGAAAAATATAATAAGCTTTAGAAATGCCCCTATCCCCATTTATATCCTAGAACAAGCTCTCTGTTGAGAGTAATTCATAAAACACAAACTACTATTACGAGTTTTACGCTCAAAACCGTAAGTATACGGGTCGTACTTGTAGTAAATAACGGATATGGTTTCCACGAGGATTCTAATCTAGACACCCTATTAATTTGGCTAACACTTTGTTCAAGAAATCAATTTAAACAAATAAAATAATAAAAAAACAAATAAATGAGACAGACTCAGATAGATTTTGGAGCAGGAGCGAGCAACACAAACAATCGCAAACACAGTAAACAGAAAATTTGGAGAAAAACACAAGCTTTAAGCATAGGATTTGTTGTTATCCTTATTTGTTTCCCTTTGGTTAATTAATCTAATTTATATTTGGCCCAAGATTTCCCAATATTTTAGCTACCCTCTCTCCCGGTGCAACTAAATGTCACTAGCTAAATAAATTTAGGATTAGCTTTGGGATCTCTCGACATGCAAAGCCTTTCCTAAACATTTAACTAGATATGATGCTATCCTATAGGTAGTATATTAATTTATCGAAATCTCTTCCTAAAAATCAATACCTTGTTATCTATAGGTCTATTAAATGCTAACTCTCGTTGTATATCTAACATAAATTACCTAATTCACTCTCTCGATTTATTATAGGGTTTATGCACAATAAACAACACAAATATTTATAAAATTAAATTAATAACCAAAGGGTCCCAAATAATTCAAATAATAAATCCTAAAAATATTTTAGCCACACATACTAATAAAAATAAGTTCAACCAAGTCTATATTCTTGAAAATACAAAACATAATAAAAATAAAAGCAAACATAAAATAAAATGAAATAAAAATAAATCTAAAAATAAAAATATAATATAAAACTTGATGAACTTGAAGTTTTTGTGCTTGTAGCTTAAAGCTTCCTCTCCAAATTTGTCCAAATCCTCCTTGACTGCTGCTCTCTTAGTGTTTTTCGCCTCCCTCTTCTCTTATTTTTCTTCTTCTCGCCGACTCCCTCTCTAATCTGTGTTTTTTTCCTTCTCAAAATTTTGTCTGAATTTGTTATATTTATTTTGTCTAGGTTTCCTAGGTTTTTGGGTCTGCTGCAACTGGGTTTGTGGACTGGAGGGATGCCAGGCTGAGGGAGGAGATTTGGTCCTTAGAGGAAGAGGGAGCTGGTGGCCATAAGGAAGAGGGGCGCAACCCAGGCGAGGGCGGGCGCAGGGACGGGTTGGGCGAACTCGTGGACGAGCTGGCAGGACGGGCTGGAGCGCTTGTAGGTCAGGCAGGCACATGGGCTAGTGGGTCACCGGCTTCTGCTACTGGGTGCGGGCTGCAGGCGAGTGCTGGGCTCGCTGGCAGCTGGGGCAGGAGGGCTGGGCTTGTGGGGCTTTAGGCAGGGCTGGTGCAACTGGGTCTGGACTCTTCTTCTAGCAGCTGTTTTTTTTCTTTTTTTTTTCTTTTCAACTTTAATTTTTAAATTAAATTTACCTATACAATAATTAAATACACCAATCAAAATTAATTCTAACAAAACATTAATAATTAAATAATAATAAAAACACAAAACATAAATAAAAACACTTAAATACACAAAACTTACTCTAAATTAATACTAAGTACAAGCAAAACAACAATTAAAATTATACTAAATAAAAACACACAAAATAAATATTAAAATACAATATAACAACCTATTATGCAATAAACACATGCAAAACACTTAGAAAAATACATACAAAAACACAATTATCAATTACTAGATAATCATATTCCCTATTATATAACCAAGAAAATCTAAGTATAACTCACCACATCGATCTTATTAAAGTGATTTAGCATTCTCAATGTCTAATTTTATTTATATTGAACAACTTTGAACTTTTTAGATTTTAAGTCAATATTTCATTAAATATACATGGCTACATCATAGAAAGTCAACAATACACTTAATGAAATATAAGTATTCATCCTTTCATAAATTGTTATCACATGTTATATGTCATATGTATCGTTTATAACAACTCTATACTATAATCACTTTTTCACTAAAGGTTAATTTGGTCATCTATCAATGCAACGAGCTTTGCATGTTCCATACCATTCATAATCAAAAGGATACATATACCTCTATATGTAACTTTATGATTCTCATCATATTGATTTAACTAACATGGCACAGAATGATACTCCTGGTTATCTAAATTTGTACTCTTGCTACTTTATGTTAAACATAAGTCACTTTAATCCAATACATACAACCTATTTGTAAAACATGGACTAACTACTTTTGCTTAATAATTTATTTCTTATCATACGTTAAACATTATACTAATATTGCATCCAAATTCAATATCATATGCTTAAAGCACGAATAGGAAATATACATATGATATTTATCATATTATATATTAGTAAGAAAAGTTATGCAGTTATCTTCTTCTAATAATAACTATTATCATATCATAAAAAATGTCTTTAATTATAATTTTTTATTTATGATTTTTGGTAGGTTAGATTAAATGGAACAATTTCTTCAAAGTACTATACCTTTTAGCTCTATTTTATACAACTATTTGCATTGTGCTATCTTGGCGTCAACATCCATCTCACATGTTCCTTAAAAGCTTATGAGAAATCTATCAACTCAAATGTCATTACATTTTTGTTATCTACATAACATTAACATATCTCTCAAACTTTATCACCAAATTCCTCAATAGAGATTATAGCAAAATTGTATAATAAACATACAATTCTTCTATCTTTAAGAACGTTTATCAAACTAACTTTATGTCTAAGAAATTCAGTTCACCACTTAATATCAACTATACTAACAAAAATATTCTATTACTCAGAATAATATTAATGTAAGGTAAGCAAGTATTTGGTAAATACTATGACGACTAAATAAGATTAAGACTTTAATCATACATTTGGTTACTCTCACCATTTTAAACAAAATAATAACTCTCACTATTAATTCAATAAATTATCATATGATTTCTTAGTTGGTTAGAGTCTCATCCTAATTTA
>JAOXYD010101787.1:0-11711 GCA_028565735.1 Pinacopodium congolense | reverse complement strand
TCTTCATTCTAACGACTATAAACCCTTTCTAAACCCTCCTTAAGCTTCCTAACACTATATATACTCAGTAGAAACAAAATTACACACTCTAGACACTATAAAAATAGTTTAAATCATCTGAATTCGTCAAAAGCTTCAAAGTATGCATTTCTTTACTGCACTCATCTATTTTCGATCATTTGCTGCAGAATTGTGGTTTTGTGTGTATGATTTTGTGTTTACTATCTTTATTGAGTGTCTATGAGCTTAAGTGAACTATATTTCACATTTTAGAATTGTTGTTTTATCAGATTGAAGCTAGAATTCACACTTATATCAAAAGTGTCCTATTTGAGACTGTTATAGCTTAAAATTCAATCTCAGGTGCTTAAACGTGTTTCTAAAATGAAGTGGTTTGAGTTTTCTGATTGCTTAAGGTCTCTAGATTGTGTTTAAATTTAGTTTCGAATTTTTTAGACCTGTTTAAGCTATCATTAAGGTAGAAACTTCAAATACATCAATATAGCATCTGTTTTCACTTTTTCACTTTTAAATCCGATTTCAACCTGCTTAAATTATTTCTGTGTTTTTCTTACTATTGGTTTATGTTTATTTAAGTTCTTAAGAATCATATAGGACTAAGTTTTGAATTTTTGGTTAATTATCTGATCATTTGTGAGCATTGGTTTTTCAAGCCATCAAAACTATCCAGTTTTGGGTTTTCTTCATTTGATCACAAATTTTAGCATATATATCAGTTCTGAGTGTATAAATCATTGCTGCTGGTTCACATAAGGTGTTAAGATTGTTCTAGTATTTTTTGATTGATTTTTAAGCACTTAAATTTAAATTTTGAGCTGACTATCCATTGAGTGCTTAATCTGTCCAAAATTTTTAAATTGCTCATATTTATCATATTTCTTGACCTTATACATGTTTTTGTGTTTGAATACTGCCATACTAAGTTTGTTTAGGCTTTCAAGATTGCAATTGTCCATTCATATCATTCATTGAAAGCTAGAGCCCTTGGTTTAATTGTGCATTGAGTGAAACACTTTTTAAAGTGTCTTTTAGTTACTAATATTAGAGGATTTATTTGTACTATTTATTGATTGAGTTAGGGGTGCTCTGTGCCTTTAAAATAAAGTTTATAGGTTGATCTTGGCTTGGATAAAAAAATATTTGAGTTATTGTGATTATTAAATGTGAATTGAATTGTTTTATACTATATACGAGCATTAGAGATTACATAAGATATAAGCATTGCATTAGTTACATTTAAGCCCTTATCTTGCTTTGATTTTAATCAAGTTTTTTAATAGCTATAAAAGCTTGAGTTGAGGCTTTGGTAGCCTAATTTTGGGGTTTGTTTTGTGGAACAAAAATTTTCTAATTCGAAAGTGTTGTAAGGGTTATTCTTCACCCATTGGAAAAGAAGATGAATAGGTTCCTCTTGACCTTAGAATAAGATTATGTATAGGCTCCTCTTAACCTTAGAACAAGATTATGTATAGGTTTCTCTTGGCCTTAAAACAAGATTTTGATATGTTCCTCTTGACCTTAGATCATGATTTTAGTGGGTTACCTTTTACCCTTAAAGTATGATTGTAAAGATTCTCTTGGCCTTGTAAATAAAATTGTTGTAACAGTTACTCTTCGCAAAATTAAAGTAAGATTAGGTCTTTAGTGAATTTCCAACAAGTAGTTAAAAAGAAGATGTAGTCTATCTTCGGGGTAGATAAACCTCTATAAATCTCGGTATTTATATCTTCCCTTACCTCTTTATATTTTTGTGCTTACATTTGTTTAATATTGGTTGAATTTAATTAATATTGGCATAAGTATAACATTCCATTTAGATTGAGTTGTGATTTAGAGATTTCATATAATTAAAATTAGCCTAATTTATCTAGATTGTTTAATTTAGAAAGAAATTTTTAAATACCTAATTCACCACCCTCTTAGGTGCCATAGGGCTTACAATTAGTATCATAGTTTTGTTCTCATATTTGCATAATTTCTAACGAAATTGTAAGTAAAAATTAAAAATAGTACATTGTTTTAGTCAAGAGGGTTTAGAAATTCATAGGTCACCTTTCTTTAATGGTAATGATTTTCTTATTTGAAAAATTAGATTAAAATTCTTTCTTATGGGACAAAATTTTTATTTATGAGATTTTATTTCAAATGTCCCTCATGGATTTTCAAATGAAAAAAAAAAGTTACTTATATAAATGAAAAGGCCATGCATATCATACATGATGCATTAAATAACATCATATTTGATAAAGTTTCTATGTGTGTTATGGCTAATGATGCTTGGTATTGGTTAGAACAAATTTATGTATGTGGAAATGAAGAAGAAGATGCCAAAGAAGAAGTTAAGTGGTGGAAGCCAAGAAAGAAAAAGAAGTACAAAATGAATGTATTGCATCATTTGTGGAAGAAGCTCCATTATCATCCAATGTTTGAAAGGAAAGCAATGAGTACTTTCTCACTCTAATGATGATGAGAATGAAAATAATGTCGAATGTGATGAAATATCATTTGATGAATTGGTTGTGGTTGCAAAAGATCTTAAAGTGAAAAGGAAGAAACTTTCTTTCAAGTATAAGGAATTCAAGATGTTGTTGAATGATCTTAGGATAGAAATTTAAAATTTTAAAAATGAGATGCATGTCATGGTCAAATGTAAGAGTGTAGATAATGTTGGCAAGCATAATAATGAGCATAAATTATTTCAAGAAAATGATTGTTTAAAGAAAGAAGTGGAAGTCCTTAAAAATTGATTGTCAAAATACATAAAGGGAAAAGACAAGCTTGATTGCATGCTAGGAGGGCAAAAAGTTTCTAATGATAGGCATAGTTAGGCTTTATTAATGAGAATGTTTTTAAGGATGCTAAAACTACTTTTGTAAAGGGCAAAAGCTTACGTGATGAAATTTTTCCTAAGCTCTCTTTTGATAATAGTGCATCAGTATCTAAAACTCATGCTAGGTCATCTTTTAAGAATGATGCATCTTCATCAAAATTATATTATAGAAAGAACAATCATGCATTCATATATACATCTAGATCAAAAGTTAGGAAGAATGTGCATTAAAGATTGCATAAGACATAAGAATGTGTTATTTAATGATTGAGTTAGGGGCTACTCTTTGACTTTAAAATAGAGTTTATAGGTTGCTCTTGGTCTATAGAAAATAAGATTTGTGTTATGGTGATTATTGAATGCAAATTAGATTATTTTATGCTATACATGGGCATTGCAGATTGCATAATACATAAGCATTGCATTAGTTGCATTTAAGTCCTTATCTTACTTTGATTTTGATCAAGTTTTTTAATAAGCTATATAAGTTTGAGTTGAGGCTTTGGTAGCCTGAGTTTGGGTTTTGTTTTGTGAAACAAAAATTGTATAATTTGGAAGTGTTGTAAGGGTTACTCTTCATCCATTAGAAAGGAAGATTGATAGGTTTCTCTTGATCTTAGAATAAGATTGTCTATAAATTCCTCTTGACTTTAGAATATAATTGTGTATAGGTTCCTCTTGACCTTAGAACAAGATTGTGTGTAATTCTTCTTGGCCCTAGAACAAGATTGTGATAGGTTCCTCTTGACCTTAGAATAAGATTGTAGTGGGTTACTCTTTATCTTTAAAGTAAGATTGTAAAGGTTTCTCTTGACCTTGTAAACAAGATTGTTGTAAGGGTTACTCTTCGTTTATTTAAAGTAAGATTAGTTCTTTAATGAACTTCCAACAAGTAGTTAGAGAGAGGATGTAATCTATCTTTGGGGTAGGTGAACGTCTATAAATCTTGGTATTTATCTCTTCCCTTATCTCTTTATATTTTTGTGCTTATGTTTGATTAATATTGGTTGAATTTGATTGATATTGGTATAAGCATAATATTCCATTTAAGTTAAATTGTGGTTTAGAGATTACATATAATTAAGATTGGCCTGGGTTGTTTATATTGTTTAATTTAGAAAGAAATCTTTAAACACTCAATTCACTCACCCTATTGGGTGCCATAGGGCTTACAAATACCACAAGTGAAGAGATGGGATTAACACTCTCTTAAATGATCCCTTGTTGTAGCATGTCTTTCACCATTTCTTCTATTATTCTTTTCTACACACCTACATAATGGTATGGCTTGATATTCACAATGTTTGTTCCCTCCTTCAATAATATTCTATGCTTACATTTCCTCCTTGGTGGCAATCCAGTTGGTTCTGCAAATATATATTCATATTAGTCTAACACCTTTTGAAGTTCTTGTTATATATGCAGAGTTTCATCATCAAAATTAGGTCTAACATCCATTCTTCTCAATTCACGACTAATTGATCTCTTCCATCTTAATTGCTTTTGATGTTTTAATAACAAGAAATTAAAAATTAGATTCGCCTGATTCCTCCATTGGCCCTAAGATAATTTGACAGTCTTCTCTTTTTAACCAAATCTTAGCACCACTCTTTTGTCTTCCCAATCAAACATCCTGATTACTTCTTTGAAGTTACACATAACCTCATTCAACATCGTAAGCCATTGAACCCCAGAACTATATCATTGCCGCTAATTTTGATGACCAATGCTTCTGATTGAAAGGAATGCCTAGCCATCATCCATTTCATGCTTTATATTGTTAAGTACACCAAATTTTGAGCCCTCCTCCAATTGCAGTCATTAATGGTTTTATTTGTTCCACTTCACCTTTATCCTTTCCCATTAATGCCTCATCAATGAAATTAGGTGTATTACCCCCATCAATCAATATATATACTAATTTTCCTTTAAAAACACCCCTTACCTTCATTTGTTTATAAATGGCAGTTAACACCCCTACCATTGCTTACATAGAAATAGTATGAATCTAATTAGTTTCTTCACTCTCCTTTTCAGATTCATCCTTTGCTTCTTGCACTGCATACATATGAAATTGTATTTTCTTGCATTTATGGCCCAGTATAAATTGGTTGTCATACTAAAAACAAAGGCCTTTTAGCCTATTTTCATCAATCTCCTGACTACTTGCAGTTTTTGTAATCTTTCCTCTGAAAAATTCTCTATAGTTTTAGGTAAAAGCCATTGTTGATTCCTGCTTATGTTGTTAAACCCTGTAACTCTAGACAGGTAGTTTTTCCATTAGCCTTTTTAAGCTAAAACACATTGTTGGAATACAAATTCTTGCTTTTTAGTAGCCTCATATGTTTGCTACAAGTTCTTGGATTGAACAACTTTATCGAATATTCAATTTCTAGTTTGAGGCCATTCAAGAATAAGCTCACAAGATATACGTTAAACCAAGAGAGATTCCAATCTTAGTTTTAATGATAACAAAACATAATTATTACTAATGATTTAAGTTTATGCTGTATGGTTTAAAGATAGGCTTATTGTATGGATGTTTGCTTATGGAAAACTTGAAACTTGAAGGCCAAAATTAAAGTAAATGGAAGATCAAGTGATATGGCAGCCTTAGGACCTTAGTTAGGTTGTTTTAAATATGTTTGTAAGTTTTACTTACTATTCAATTGATTTAAAAGCTTAGTTTTATCATGTATTCCATAAAACTTTTGAAAAAGTGAATAAGTTTTCATTTCATAGGTTAATTCATGATTTTCAAGTGTTTAAATCATTTTAAACATCCAAATTGTCTCAAATTGTGTTTTAAAGCTTGCTTGAAGTATTGATTAATGTTATGAATTTTTTTGGAAAGGTTTAGAATTGAATTGAGTCTTGTTTTATGTTTTTTCTGGGTATGAATGACGAGTCAACAAAAGTTAAATGGCATCACACATAAAGGCCCTTTTAATCCTTGCTTCCCAACAACCTAAATGGTGGATGAATAGGGATCTAAACGGCAGTCTATAATGGCTAGTTTTAAGTCTTTATGTTTTAACCATTTTTTGTCTCCCCAATGATTATTTTTTATATGGGATAACCATATTTGTAGTTCTAAACCTTTCACCATTTTTTCAATTGAGTCATGTACCTTTAAAACTTCCTATTGAAGTCCTATACTTATGCGAATTAATCCAAGGCAGTCCTTATAGGATTAAATTAGGAAAATTATGAAAGGTTTAATATTTTATTTGTAAAATTATGAAAGGTTTAGGACTATAAATAGGGTTATCCCGAATACTTATAGTCCTAAACCTTTCATAATTTTTCTAATCAAGTCTTATAAGAGCTGCTTTTTAATAATCCACATAGGTATAGGACTTCAATAGAAAGTTTTAAAGGTTTAGGACCTAATTGAGAAAATAATAAAAGGTTTAGGGCTACAAATATTGTTAACCCTTTTTTATATCTAATGACTCTAAACCCTTCCTAACCCTGTTTATATCATTTCTAAATGTTTCTAACACTTCTTTATGCACCAAAAATAAGTTTATAAGAGAAAATCTCTCAAAACATCAAAGTTGCCTCCTTTTGTTCTGTTTTTGGTTCAATCTCAAGTTTCTCTATTTTAATCTATTTTTTACTGTAGAAAATTGTTATTATCTACTTGGTTAAGTGTTTAAAAGCTTGTTTGATCATAGTTTCGCATTTTAGGATGCTTATTTTGATAGATTAAATCTTCAACTTATACATATATCAAAATTGTTTCTACTCATTATATCCTTCATTTAATCTCAGTTTTTACTATCTTAATTTATTTTTTAAATTGTGAAATTGTTTTTTTTTTTGTTTACTTAAGTATTCTAAGTATTGTTTCATCTTTGTTTCGAACTTTTGGAAGCTATTTGTAGTCATAAATCTTTCAACATTTTACCAACTGAGTCCTATACCTTTGAGACTTCTTATTGAAGTCATATACCTATGTGGATTAATTTAAGGCAGTCCTTGTATAAACTAAAATTGGACAGAAGGACTACCTTGGATTAATTCTCATAGGTATAGGACTTAATTGAAAATATTGTGAAAGGTTTAGGATTATAAATGTGGCTATCTTGAATATTTGTAGTCCTAAACCTTTTATAATTTCTCCAATTAAATCCTATACCTATGCAGATTAATCCAAAGTAGTCCTTCTGTTAACAGACTACCTTTGATTAATCTGCATAAGTATAGGGCTTGAATAGGAATTCTCAAAGGTATATGACTAAATTGGTAAAATTTTGAAAGGTTTAGGACTATAAATAGGGTTATCCCAAGCCAATGTATGACTAAGGATTCATTTGACTTCCCCACCTAGCTACTCTAGTTTGGGGGGTAGGTCCTGGTGGGGAAGTTATAGACACCTTTCCATACTTTGTATTTGGTTTGAGCTTAATTTTCCAGATATATCAAAACTATCACTAGGTTTTCTTTTCTTATTTTAATCACGTGTTTAAATGTCTAAATCAGTTTCTAGGTGTTTCATTTTACTATTCTTAGGCTTATTAAGTGTTTAAATGTTTTATAAATCAATTCCGTGCATCATTTATTGGTTATATTGGCATATTCAAGCTCATAAAGTCATAAACATTAAAACTATCCAAGTTTGCATGTTCTAACATTCTATCACATATTTGAGTGCTTAAATCCAAATTAGATGCTTCCAAATTATTGTGTTTTGTTTTTCTAAGTCCTTAAGGGTTTCATAGATTATATAACTGATTTTTTATAGGGTTATTTGGTTATTTGGGAGCAATAATATTCACATTGTTAAAAAATATCCTGATTTGATTGATATCATTTTTACTCTAATTTTCATCATTTATTCAAGTATTTGGTGACTCTAATATGCCATTTAAATTTTTTTTAAGATCTCAAGTTTATCCTAGTTATAACATATCATTTGTTGAAAGCTAAAGTCCTTAGTTTAATTGAGTTTTAAGTGAAACACATCATTAGGAGTATTTGGTTACTTATAAGGAGGATTATTGAACTTATTAGTTGGTTGATTTTGTGAAGGCTTTTCTTTGCTATAAATTTTTTTTAAAAAGGTTACTCTTCACTTTCAACAAGAGATTTTATCTTGTAACGGTTACTCTTCACCCTAGAAGAAGATTGTATTTGTTCTTGGTTAGTTAGTCAAATATCCAACAAGTAGTTGAAGAGTGGATTAGGTAATTGTTAGATATTATTGAACCACTATAAGTTTTGATTTTCTTTCTTTTCCTTATCTTTTTACTTATTGCCTGATTGCATAGTTTGGTTATTGGTTTAATTGTTATCAAATTGACATCTGTATTTACATATCATATTAGGTTGAATCTTAAATTAGTGTTTGCTTTTAGTTTAGTTTGGTTGAGGTGGCTAGTTTAATTAGTTTTAAAAACTTTCAATCATCAATTCACCCCCCCCCCTCTTGGGTGACTTTTAAGCTTACAATATATTTTTGCATAACTTATCTATGAGATAAAGCATTAAACCTGCTGCAATATTCCTTCACGGTGGATGTTTGCCTCAACTCTTTTAGTTCATCGACTGGATCATCAAACACATTATCACCAAATCGTTTTTCCAAAGCAATTAGATATTCACCCCAATTAATTGGATCCACCATTAGCCTATTCCTAAAATACAACTAGTGCCATGATAACGCTTCTCCTTCCGAGTGCATGGCAATTGTTCCTACCTTCAATTTTGATGGTGTTTTGTCCAACACAAAACTTGTTCACTCTTAAAGTTCCAATTCCATAAGCCTTCTCCATTAGAAGTCAAGAATTCCAGTTTGCTGAATTTGGTGGGTATGTGGTACTCATTCATTCCCAAATTTTCAGCATTTTACATTTCAGGGATCCTCCTATTCTCCTACACATTTTTGGATTCACGACGTCTGTGTACCTATAATTTCAAAATCATAACTTTCAACTCCTCTAAAGTTCTTCCATGTCAAGCTCCTTTATTTGATTATTGAAGCTCTCCTCCAGCTTGTTCAGGTCATGTGATCAGGTTCCTTCAACCATGGTTTTGTTGCTTCACGTATGGTGCCCAATATCAATGCTCTGATACCATTATGATAAGTATTTTTATAGTAAAAGAATTAAAGAAATGAATTATAGTTTTGGTTCAAGAAATGTATAAAAGTAGCAAAATATAGGGAAGATGATAGTTAAGAATCTTGTTGAAAATTCATTAAGATAGTTGTTAATAACTAACAATTCTTATAGTAGTTAATATCAAATCAACTTATAACAAACACATGTCCTTTAGTATAATGGCATCGTTTCTCTATTGTTCACATAGCTATATAAACGACGACATTTTGGTCTCTTTTCTCTTTGTGAAATAATTTCTGATTCCTTATCTCTCTTTCATTGCATCATCTTCCATATACTTAAATGCGACGAACCTCTAATATATGAAGGAAAAGAACTTCAATTTAAGATTTGTTCCTTAAATCATAAAGGTAAAAAAAAAATGACCTTTCGCTCCTTTTAAGAGGTGGAAAAATTGCTGAATCCAAGATGATCAATACGTGAATAACCTAAGATTTTGAATTAAAGAATTGACTTCTTATTTTATAATGTTGGGTGTATACTGAACGCATGCTACTAGGGCTTCTTCGAAAGAGGGAAGGCATTGTGGAACAGAATAAGGTTTCAAAGAGAATCTTGGTTATGTGGATTGTTAACACTTGGTCTATCCTGGTTAAAGCTTTGAGTTTGATATGTCTTACAAATCTTTCCTTCCTCACAATTAAACACAACAACACACAATCAAGATATTAATCATGCAATTTCACTAAATAAGCATTCAGTTATGCAATGACCAATGCATTTATGCAACATCCAAACCTAAACATATTCACTTAAATATCTCAATGATATTTATACATGGACTTGTGATAAAACGATTAGTAATATTATATATACATATTTACCATACACACACACATATACTTATATATATAGATGTCAATATACATATATATATATATATATATATGTATGTACATGCAAATGAATATAGATATACATTCCTACATACTGTCATATATACCAACGTTGAACTTTTTTAGGGTTGGTACAAATATGATAACAGTAAGTCGATATGAACTTACTTGATAAGAAAACTTGTCGGTCCGAGTCTTGCGATGAGGGTGGTATACCTATTTGATTGGAAGGAAAAATATTTCAATCAAGACTATATAAGACTTATTGGGCTCAATTAATAACTTAGGTTTCATTAAAATTGCTAAAATGAGCCAATTATACAATTCGGGCTTAGATCCTATTATCGCTTAAACTTCTATGATTTTTAATTCACAACATGTTAAGAATTTCATTATATCACTGGTGTAAAAGTTGATCCACAATATTTATAGAAATTTTTAAAAATATTTTAGACTATTTCTAGGTTGTTCAAAAAATCGACCAGTGTCCTAACTATGGTTAGTTGTCAAACCAACCCAGAAAGGTAACTCTCTTCTCCCTCTTTCCAACAATACCAGCCATACGCTCTAACTCTTCCTGGTTTGAGCAAATCTGAGCTCCAAATTTTGAAATTGACCACTTTTCATTCACCTATCAAACGATTTGATCACCTTTGATTAATACCCATTTTCTACATTTTGAGGCTATAGAGATGATGGTAGAGTTTGTTTAACTAAAAAATGGTTAGAAAGTGAAAAATGACAACTTACCTATAGTTGCTAAAACTTCCAGCCTTGATTTCTCCAAATATGGGTCAATTTTGATTAAACAAACTTATGGATGTAGCAGTGCATCTTGAAAGCTTTCCATAGAGTCCTAGATTGTTAGATTTGGTGCTCGGATGGCGGAGTTGTGGTTGTCGAAAGGTAACGATTTATCATAACCTTTAAGAATGGATTTAAAACGAAAAATGAAACGAGTAGGGGTAAAGACACATTTATATAGAACTGGGGGAGGAGGGGAGTATTACAATTACCTTAAATACTCTATTAAATATTATTGAATTTTTAGATAATGTTTAAATAAAGTAAAAAAATTATACAATATAATATATATCCATGTATTTTTTTTTTCTTAAACTTCATTTGTATAATATATATTCAGGTATATGTTGAATTTTGCATATGAAATATAAATATCAATAAATGTTTTTATTTCAGGATTTACTTTTGCTTTACTGTATTTCTTGGTGGGAGACGATATGATGATTTTATATTTTGTCCTTGTTATATAATATTTAAATGCAATTAATTGAATACATCTGTGTCAATATATGTGAATGCTTATGGTTATGGTTTTATTGTTATTGTTTGATGTTTTAATTCTATTAATTAACTTTATATATGAGTTAAATGAATTTTATATGTGAATCTTTGATGTCCTTATTATTTGATGTTTATAATAAATAAGAATAAATATATAGTTATTATTTCATTAAATTTATATTATTGTTGGTTTTCTTAAGACGTGGTTGAAATAAAGTTAAAAATATAAAACATAATATATAGGGAAACTATTATGCAAATTTTATAAAATTTAGAAACTGATTTATAATTTTAAAAAGAGATAATAATCAGTTAAATGATCAAGTTTTTGAGATTTTTTCAATTAGGTGATCAAGTTTTCAAAATTTTAAATTAAGTGATTAATATTTGAAAAGTTAACCAGTTGAGTGAAAAAACTTAATGCCGTTAGTCATTGACCTGACATGACCCAACAACCCTGATTTGACTCAGCCCACTCTAAGTATTTTACCTCTTCTGGTTAATTTTTTAAATATTAATCACTCAATTGAAAAAGTTTTTAAATCTTAGTCACTTAACTGAAAAATGTAAAAAAAGTTATATTAATAACAT
>JAOXYD010101777.1:0-11711 GCA_028565735.1 Pinacopodium congolense | reverse complement strand
ACTTTCTAATATTTAAGTTTATTTTGTGAATTTCAAAGATAGGTTCATCATATGGATGTTTCAATATGAAAAGCTTGAAACTTGAAGGTAAAAATTAAAGTTAATGAAAGAACGGGGAATATGAAAGCTTGAAGACTTTAGTTAGGTTATTTAAAACTTGTTTATAAGTGTTTACTTATTGTTCAATTGATTTAAAAGCTCAAAATTTTCATGCATTGCATATGGTTTTATAAAAGTGACAAAACTCTCATCATATAGGTTAATTCATGTGTTTGGATTTGTTTGAATATTTTGATAAGTCAAAGAGATTTTAATCTTACTTTAAAACTTGTTTGCAGTCTTAATTAATATTAGGAATTTATTTTGAAAGGCTTAGAATTGAATTGAAATATATTTCATGTTTTTCTAGAGCTATACGGCGGGTTAACAGGAACTATATAACAACCTCCAAGGGGGTCATATTATCCTTATTTCCTAGAGAGATATACAACGGATTAACAGGATGTCGTATATGTCCTCAGGTACAACCGCATTGGTCTCTGACAATAACGAAGTGGTTAGTTTTTGTTAAACAACATTTCTAAACCTTCTAAAACACTCTATATACCATCCCTAAACATTTCTATCACTTCTTTATGATCCAATAACAGAATTATAAGCAACAATCACTCGCTCGCTTAAAGCTATTAAATACCTTCACTATTCTTGTTTCAATTCGTTCTCTCACCTCTTTAATTTGTTTATAAGTTTGCGAATTTGTTGTTTTACGTTACTTTAAGTGTTCCAGATGTTGTTTGATCTTAGTTTCGATTTTTATGGTGCTTATTTTGTTAGATTAAATCTTGAACTCATGCCTTATTAAAACTATTTTTACATTTTCTATTCTTAGTTTAATCTCGATTTCAATCACCTTAATCTATTTTAAAAATTGTTAAATTATTATTTTCCATTTAATTAAGTATTCTAGAGTGTATTTGATCCTTTTTTAAATTTTCGAAAGCCTATTTTGTGTGTTTTTTAGCTTAAACTTTTAAACACTCCAAAATTGTGTTGTTTTCACTATTCTTGATTCAGTCATATGGTTTGCTACTTAAATCAGTTTTTGGGTATTTATCCTTATTGTTGGTAGTTAGTTTAAGTGTTCAAGAACATCATTGATCAATTTTGTGTACTATTAAGTTGTTATATTGACATATTAGGAGTTATTTAGTTATAAACATCATATTTGTCTAAGTTTAAGTGTTTTTGCTTTATTTCATGTGTTTAAGTGCTTAAATTTGAATTGATTGCTTCCAAATTGTTGTATCTTAATTGTTTACATCCTAAAGAGTCTGGCTATTTAAGTGTATTTTTAGAGTATTATTTGAGTGATTGGAAGCAATTATATTCACATATTTATAACTTGTCTAGATTTAGTGTTTGACTTTTTTTAAATTCAATTTTCATCATACATTCAAGTGTTTTGTGATTACAATCTGTCATATAAAATTTGTTTAAGCATTTAAGTGCATCTTAGTTATATCATATCATTTATTGAATGCATAAAGCCTTTAATTTAATTGTACTTTAAGTGAAACATTTTCTTAGGTGTGTTTGGTTACTTGTAAAAGGAGATTATTAAACTTGTTTAATTGTTTGGGTAATTGTTATTGTTAAAGGCTCTTTTTTACCATATAAAGATTGTCAAAATGTTACGCTTTACCTTTAATAAAAAAGATTGTGTTTTGTAAGGGTTACTCTTCACCTTAGAAGAAGATTGCATTTGTTTTGGTTAGTTAGTTAAATTTCCAACAAGTAGTTGGAGAATGGATTAAGAAATTGTTAGGGATTGCTGAACCGCTATAAGGTTTGGTGTTTTTTCTCTCTCTCCCATATCTCCTTACTTATTGCTTAATTTTATGGTTTTCCTATTAGTATAATTGTTATCTTTTGACATTTTCATTTCCATATCTTTCTAGTTTGAATCTTGGTTTAGTGATTATATTTAGTTTAACTTGTTTTAGGTGGCTAGTTTAATTGTTTTAAAAAGTTTTAATTACTCAATTAAACCCCTCTTTTGAGTGCCTTTAGGGTTTACAATCTTTATATTATTGTTAATTGATTTATTAGTTTATCTTTGTAAGTCTTATGGCACCAAAGAGGGGGGTGAATTGGGTATTAAAAAACTTTTTACAAACTCAAAACTAGCAACCTAATTCAATTGGAAAACTAAATGCAATCACTAAACTAAGATTCGACCTAATATGAAATGTTAATGTAATTATCAAGGTGAATACAATAAGAGAGTTTAGAGAAAGACACAAGGAAATTTTTTAAGGAAGTTCACCAACCCCAAAGATAGGCTATGTCTCTCTTCCAACTACTTATTGGATGATTCTATACTAATCAATCAAAATAAGTACAATCTTTTTCAAGGTAAAAAGTAACCTTTACAATCTTAATTCTAAGGGTCAAGAGGAACCCAACAAATCACAATCTTATTCTAAGGTCAAGAGGAACCTATCCCAAATCTTTTCAAGGTAAAGAGTAGCCTATACAATTCACAATTAACCAAAAGACACAATCCCCCCAAATTCAAATAACCAAATACACTTTGAAAAGTGTTTCACTTAATGCACAATTAAACTAAGGGCTTTAGATTTCAGTGAATGATATGAATGAATAATAGCAATCTTGAAAGCCTAAACAAACTTAATATGGCAAAAATCAAACACAAAAACGTGTATGTATTCAAGCAATGTGAACAAAATAGGCTAAACACAAAATCTGGACAGTTTAAGCACTCTTTAAACGTTCAGCTTAAAACACAAATATAAGTGCTTAAAAATTAAACTAAAAATATTAGAGCACTCTTGACACCTTATGTGAACTAGAAACAATAAATTTATGCATCCAGAATTGATTTATGTAATGAAACTTGTGATAAAATGAAGAACACTAAAAAATGGACAATTTTGATGCCTTACCAAATTAATGCACACAAATGATCAAATATTCAACCAAAAATTAAAAACTAAGTATAATCTGATTCCTAAGAACTTAAACAAACATAAAACAATAATAATAAACATAAAGAAATAGGTTAAGAAGGTTGAAATTGAATTCAAACTTGAAACAGTGAAAACAGAGGCTATCTTGAAGTATATGAAAGTTCTAGCTCAATGATAGCTTAAACAGGTCTTAAAAATTCGAAACTAAGTTTAACAACAATCTAGAGACCTTAAGCAAACTAAAAACATAAACAACACGATTTTAGAAACAGGTTGGTTCATCTGAAATTGAGATTTAAGCTAAAACAGTCTCAACTGAGACAATTTTGATATAAGGATGAGTTCTAGATTTAATCTGTTGAAATAACACTTCTAAAATGTAAAAGATGGATCGATTAAGCTCCTAGACACTCAAAAAAGTTATTAAGAACAAATTTGCACACTCAAAAACACAATTCGACAGCAAAAATTGAATGAAATAAAGTGCAGCAAAGAATAAGAACAATTTTAGGCTTTTGAGGAATTCAGAGTGTTTGATCTGTTTTTGGAGTGTCTAGAGTATTACAATTCATTTCTGAGGAGTATTTATAGTGTTAGGAGGCTTAAGGAGGGTTTAGAAAGGGTTTAGAGTCGTTATAATAAGGACAAAAGGAGTAAGAGCCGAAAGTGAAAACTAGCCGTTGGAGTCTGACTATATAACGGCACCCTCTGCGGGGTTCAACGGCGCCGTTGATCTTAAGAATAGCTTTCCGTTGCTGCCTTCTGGAGACAGGGTACAACGGCACTCAAGCAGATGTCGTTGATTGATGAACAACCCGCCGTTATATGTCTAGAAAACACAGAATATGCTGCAAAATTGACTCCAAACAATTCCAAACAAGTTCCTAATGATAATTAAGACTTCAAACACTTTTGAAATCATGTATTAAGGCTATATTAATGATCAATTACCTTAAAACAATGCAAACACAAGATTTAGCCCATGAATTGAGATAATATGCACTTTTGACATTTCAAATGTAATGCATGATCAAACTTAAGCCTTTAGGTTAATTGAACAATAAGTAAAACTTACAAACATATTTGAAACAACCTATCTAAGGTCTTGAAACTTCCAATTCATTTGACTTGCCATTATCTTCAATTTTGACCTTCAAACTCCAAGTTTTCCATAATGAATCCTTCTTGAAACATACCTAACTTTAAGATTAACATCATAAACTCAACCATTAGTGATTAAGCATGTTTTGATATCATCAAAACCAAGATTGAAACCTCCTTTGGTTCAACACAAAAGATGAAGAATGATATAATTAAAATAAAAGGAGACAAAGGATGATGCAACAAAGAAGAAAGATGGTTACTCTATGTTAAGACTTCTCAAATTGCATCTCCTACCTCCTCATCCTAGGATTGCTGCTCTCCATTAGAAAGTAAGAATTTAGGTAAGAATAAATAAATAAACTTGGGTTCGAGGTGCCTAAAATCCTAGCAAATATCAGCTCCCTAACCATTCCAATCATAGAGTTAAAAAGATTTGTCGAGGTTCTACCACCAAATTTTAATGATGTTATTCCTACATAGCCTCTATAATTGTAAAGGAAATACTACTGGTTATGAAATGGTTATGGTTATGGCTGGAGTAAGATAGGAGAAATTTGAGGACTTTGATCATAATTATTACTAATCGTCACACTCGAACCGAAAGGAGGGGGCCTTTGTGACATGAACACATCCTCTAAGGCTTTCCTAGACTTTAACTCAGATGTTAAGCTTCCTTGACCACAGAGAGGAAAAACCAAGTTTAAGGAAATGTTGGCCTTGCACATGAGGCAGATTGGCCGTTGTTGATTAAAGAGTGAACTGTTTAGAGATAAGTATTGGTGGATGAGAGAAGAAGAAGAATTTTTTAGGGGAGAATAGTAGACCCACAGTAAAGGGGAGATAAGAAGAAGACTATTGATAAAAATGATCAAACAACATAGTTTAACATCAAAGAGGGGTAAAAAATTTTAATGGCCACGTTGGTGTAGTGGGACCTATAACATATATTTTAAAAAACTTAATATAAAATTTAACAAGATTAAGAACTTATGGTTAATTTTAAATTTCATACAAATGATGGAATTCTTGTTAAATGTTCTTAAAACACTAAGGTTCTTTTTAAACATATCAAAACATTAGGATCTAACCTAAATTAAATTAAAAACGTTATGTTATATTTAAGCCTTTTTGCCTGTTTTTAAAGGTTTGTAGTTTACAACCGTGCACTCTTTAATTTTTTCTTCCAATTCTAAATTGGATTCAGATTATAGGCTTGACGAAGATCAAACTATTAATTTAAAGCTTATATTAATTCAAACCAAACTAAATTCACCGAACCCAATTTAATCAATTTCAATTTAAATGTAGGTTTTATATAAGGCAGGCATTATCCAGTGCCATTGTTTTTCTTCTTTCCTTTTTATTAATGCTTTTGTTTGATTTGGTGTTTCTAAAAAAGAGAAGTCTATTGGACAATTGGAACATAATTGGGACACACTTTATCATCCCGTGTAATTTATGTAGTGTTGTCTGGGATACTAAAAATGAAAAGACTAATTATGTAGATTTTGTTATTTTGTAAGGTTTTTCTATTTGAACTTAAGCAAAAAGTGTTACATAGATCTTAAGGGTTTTATCTATATTTAAATTAGATCATAATGTTTTAAAGTATTGAAAAAGAATTTTAATATTTCAAAAATATTTAAAATGAATTTCAATGTTTTAAAAATGTTTAGAAAAATCCTAACATTTAAAAAAGTTAAAAAAAATAAACCTAAACCAACTTCCATTACTTTTTTTCCTTATATGCGTTTTTATTGGTTTAAATTTTTATGAGTCACACATGTCACATGATTTTTTTTTCAAAATTTTTGTACAGACCCCTCCATCTACTCTCTTCTCTTTTATCCTTAGAAAACAATTGAACTGGAAACTTTCCACACTTTACATTAATGCTTTACCAATTAATCTTTCCACATGTAAGCCATTATAATGCGATAATGTTGAAGGTTATATTTTGAGTTAACTTTGCCACATGACTTAATATCACTTTATAAAAGCTTGTTTTATACATTTCGAGTCAACTTTTCCACATGACTTAATATCATTAAATAGAAACTCTTTTATATGAGTCTCACATGTCACATGACATTTTATGTGGCAATTTGTAAGCCTCATATGAAAATTTCGAAAAAAAAATTGCCACATCCTAATGACAATTTGTGGAGGGAATCTGAGACCCATACAAATTTGAACAATAAAAACTAGTTATGTGGCACTGCTAAAAATTAGTTTTAAATTTTTTATAAACAATATAGTTCTTTTAAAATGTTTTTAAAATATTAGAGTTCTTTTTGAAAATTTTGATATATTATAGTCTGGCTTGAACATTAGTTAAAATCTTATGGTTGAAATGATCTTTTTGCCTCTGAACTTATATTAAAAGTTACTATAATTTAATAATTAAAGAATTTTTTTTGTTAACATGCCCTTCAATAATTAAATTTCATATAAATAATAAAAATAATTTTAAAACATGACTTGATGATTTTAAAAGAAAAGTAAAACTATTAGTGCTCTTATCAGCAAAAGGGACAAGCCATTGTTTTTAAAAAATGATGGTATGCTACTTTGTTTTTTTAAAGATGATTTCTTAAAGAGCTTGTGGCTCTTTTATGATTTTTTTAAAGTTAGTGTGCTTTGGTTTCAAGAATGGTGTGTTGTTGTTTTTGACTTTTGGTAGTTTTTCACTTATATATATGGGATCTGAGACATGAAAACATAGAGACAGATCAAGAAAGCAAAAATAGAGAGAGAGAGAGAGAGGAGACATATGTGTTTTATTCACGAAGATTATGTTGTTTGTTCTTACAAGATTAAAGTGTATTTTATTTTTTTCTTAAAGATTATTTTGTAGTTGTTACCTCTAATTGAATTAGAAAAGATTAGTGATTGTATCCATTATTTTATTATCATGGAAGATTTATTAGTTTACGTCTGGGATTTTTTCTCTTATAATTTGACATAATTTTCTACTTTGAAATTTTCATATATTATGTGATTTTTTTAGACATTATTATGTCGTTTGTGATTGAATTATTTTAAGGTTTGTTCTACCAAATAGTTTTATACAAAATTAGAAAGAATTAATTTTGATATTTTGCTGTGATAATTTAATTATTGAAGAGATTCTTCTAATAACTAGTATTAGAGCTATTTTTGGTTAATTCTTGAGTTTAGTTACGAAGAGAATGTTTAATAAAATCACAAATTTAAAAAATAAAAATAACCACATATGAAGAAACAAGATGAAGGATTTTCTATTTATGATAAAATTGCATCTATCAAAATTTCCTATCCAAAAATCTCATAGCAAATTTGATGAAGTGTGGATTTTCAAGTATAAATAGATATGTGGTTTTATTAAGCAGTTTGTTAAAGACAACGTGTATAATAATATTTGTGGTTAGACTTCTACTAGGACGTTGTGAAATAAATTTAAAGAATTATATACTTCAAATACTAGTAATAATAAATTATATTACTTAATAAAATTATTACAATTAAAATATAAAAAGGGTAGTTCTATTGCTAATAACTTGAACAAATTTCAAGGGATTATGGATCAATTGTTAGGTATGGATATTAGTTTTGATAATGAAGTTTTTACTCTTATAGTACTTGTGTCATTACTAGATTCTTATAAAATTTTAAGGATTTCATTAATTAAGCTACTCTTGATTGTGTGGTGACCATGGAGTCAATAAAAAATAGTGTCTTGAATGAAGAGATAAGATGAAGGCCGTATGATTCTTCTTCTTTAAAGTCAAATGTTTTGGTTATAACCACTACAGGGAGATGTTAAAATAAAGGTTCAAAAGACAAGGATAAGAGCAAAGATACTAGTAGAGGGAAGTTCAATAAATATTCTAATATTGAGTACCATCAATGTTATAAAAAGGGATAGATCGAGCAATTTTATTAAAAATTAAAGAGAGATAAGGAAAATGGTAAGAACCGAAATGATGATAGTGATGATAAGAAAGTAGCCACTACGAGGGAGTAATATTTTATTATCATATACGATGTTGATAGTATTAAATCATAAAACTAGTTAGGTAATTAATAATGATGCTCCTATTCATATTACAACTTAAAAGAATTTATTTACGTCCTATACTCCTAATGATTTTAGGAATGTCAAGATGGGTAATGATGGTAATTTTAAAATTGTTGGTGTTAGTAATATTTACTTTGAGATCAATTGTGGTATTAGAATGCTCTTGAAGAATGTGAAGTATGTTCCTAACATTAAGCTTAATTTGATTTCTATTTATAAGCCTAATGAAGAAGGGTCTTGAAATGAATTTCATATTTATAATACCTTTCTTAATGGTCAATGGAAGCTAACTAAAAGCTCTCTTATGGTGGTTTAAGATGAAACATGTTCTATATTTTATTTTAATCCAGTAAAAATGATGACACAATTTAGATGTAGCACAAGAGATTTGGTCTTATGAATGAGAAAGCTATATCAATATTGATTAAGAAAAGGAACTTAGCTTGCTTAGACAATATACATTAAGGAGATGTATTCATTGTTTAGTAAGAAAGTAACATAGGATTTCCTTCAAAAGTTCTACAAATTCAAAGAAGAAACTAGAAGTATTATAATTAATGCATTCTAATGTATATGGTCCATTTAAGACTAAGTCACTTAGTAGCTCCTATTATTTTGTGATGTTTTTCTATTACTATTTAGGGAAACTGTGGGTTTATACCATGAAGAATAAGAATCAAGTTGTAGATGTAATTAAATAGTTTCAATCTCTAGTTGAGAAAAAAGCTATAAAGAAAGTAAAGTGCCTTAAATCAAATAATGGAAATGAGTGCATTGTATTACTTGAGAGATACTGCAAAGAAAAAAGTATTTGGTATAACACAGTTTTACCTAAGATACCTCAATTAAATAATATAGGTGAGAGGATGAATAGGACACTTATGGAGAGGGTTAAATGCTTATTTTCATATGCAAAGTTATTAAAAATATTTTGAGCTAAAGAAATGAGTATTGTAGTACATGCCATGAATCTTTCTGTCTATGTTTATTTGAATTTTGATGTTTTGAAAAAGGTATGTTTAAGAAAGGATGTCTCTTATAATCACTTACTTATTTTTGGGTGCAAGACACTTGTGTGCATATTTCCAAAAATGAGAGGTCAAAACTTAATATTAAGATACAATAGTTTATATGTATTGAGACTTAAAAAAAAATTGAGGTACAATATTTATAAAGAACAAGACTATAATGGATATTGATAAGGTTAAAAAGATGAATTCTTAATCTAATGATAATTGAGAGATAACATTAATGGTGCCTAAAACGTTTGGGGATGAGAATCAAATTAAGAAATAAGAAGTTGAAAAATACTCCAATAGAGATAGATTCTAATAACGATAAAAGCTTATATCTCCTATAATTCAAATTCCATTTCAACTATGTAGAAGTTCTAGATATAAACAACTTTGTAATTGGTATCTTTCTAATACTTATGGGTTTAACTTGACAAATAATAAAGAAATAGAAAGTTATGAAAAAATCCATAGACGATGACCATAAGAAAGAGTAGGTTGAAACCATAGAAGACGAGATGAAGTCATTGCATAAGAATCATACATTTAGATTAATAAAGCTACCTAAAAGTAAGAGACTTTTAAAGAATAAATGGGTGTATAAAGTCCAGTATAAAGTGCATTCTTCATAACCACAATATAAAATTAGACTAGTTATCAATAGATTTGATTAAGGAAAAGTTATTGATTTTGACAAGATTTTTCTCATGTTGTTAAGATGTCTCATATTCATGTTATGCTTGGTTTAGTAGCTAACCTTGATTTGAAAGTCGAGAAAATGGATGTGAAAACATCATTCTTATATGGAAATTTGGAGGGAGAGATTTATATGAAACAGTCAGAGGGTTTTAAGGTAAAAGGTATAAAGAATGGTTACCAGTTAAAGAATATTTAATATAACTTAAAACAAGCACTAAGACAATAGTATAAAAAATTTGAGTCAGTTATATAGGAGAAAGGTTATAAGAAGACTACTTCAAACCATTTTATGTCTTGTCAAAAATTCTCTAATGATGATTTTATCATTTTTTTTATTATCTATGGATGTTATGTTGAATATTAGTACGAATGTTTTAAGGATTGATCGTTTGAAGAAATAGTTGAGTTAGTCTTTTACTATGAAAGAATTAGAGTCAATAAAGTAAATCCTTGATATATGGATTATTCGAGATAGGAAAACAAAGAAGTTATGGTTATCTCAAGTGAAATACATTAAGAAGGTGCGTCAAAGGTTTAAGATGAACAATGTTAAAGTAGATAATTCTCCTCTTATTAATCACTTTAGATTGAACATTAAGCAAAGTCTTCTACCAATGAAGAGAAGGCAAAAGTATGCATCGAGTTCTTTATTTTGTATCAATTGGTAGTTTAATGTATGTCATTATATGTAATAGGTTGGATATTGCTCATGTCGTTGGTATTATTAGTAAATTCCTTTATAATATTGATAAGAAACAATGGGAAGATATTAAATGAATATTTAGGTATTTACGTTGAACTTTTAGATTATGCTTATGCTTTGATATTGATATGCTCGTTAAATAGTTATAAAAATACATATATGGCGAGTGATTCTGGTTCTTAGAACTCAACTTTTGGATACTTGATATCATTTTCAAGGAGAATAGTATCATGATAATCAAAATTATAAAAGTGTGTTGTACTTTCTATCGCAAAATCTGAAATTATTTAGGCAACCAAAACATTTAAAGAATTGCTATGAAAGAAGAAATTTGTATACAAGATCGATTTTGGACAAGAATATTATGTATTATTTAGAGATAACCAAAGTGCCATTCTCCTTGGCAAGAATTCCTCTTTCCATTCGAGATCGAATTATATTAATTTGCAATACCATTAGATAAGGGATGCATTAAATTCCAAACGTTTGTAGCTTGAAAAGATCTATACTACTGATAAGAATGGCTTGAAAATGTTGATAAAATCTTTACTAAAGGAGAACATTGAAGCTTATTGTTCGACTACATGTATGATCATCCCTCTCAAATTGGCATGAAGGATAGTTTATTGGTGGTTGTTGCGTTGGTTAGGTGACTTTAAAAATGACGGGAGTTTTAAAATGATTTAATTTAAAACCAACGGACTTTTAAGGCAAGTGCACCTACCGCAAAAGTAATAAAATAAAGTATTATTTCAGACTCCGAGTGTCAAACCCACGGAGAATTAGTTACTTAATTAACAGGTTGATTGGATTACAATTATTTAGGTAAAATTTATAGAAATTGATTAACAATTGGAAAATGGCTTAAAATTGACTATTTAGGCTTAAACACTTTTAAAACGATTTTTTATTACTTTTGAAAAATTCTTAAAATTACTAAATGTATAAATGAGCTATAGATTGGATGATTGATGATTTATTTGAGTTTTAAAAACAAGTTTAATATCTGATTAAAGTTCTTCACAAAATCAAAACAAAGCTATAGTTAAGACTTTGCTTTTTCTTCATTTAATCTTATTTAAAGTTTGGTTATGCTTTAAAATCAAGTAAATGGGCATAAATATCAAGAAGGTGGGTTCTGG